>CBVK0101628214.1:0-15766 GCA_900067695.1 Picea abies
ACAACAATCAACTACAAATCAAAGAAAACATCATTGTATTTCAACCAAGACACTGCGCCTGCCAACTGTTTCAACAATTTTTTTTTCTTAACTGTAATCAATTTTGGAACAAGGAGTAAAACAAATGTATGTGGGAAAGTGATGGGGTTGTAATTAGAAAAAGGTGAATTGATGAATGGGAATGAGAGAGGTTACTATTCACAAAATTAATCAAGTGATCCATATAGCCATTCTGTTAGAAGGAGATACGCCAACCAAACAATCATAACAATCATTGTGTATTGGCTAGTTCACAATCAAATGTCCACACAGTGTAATCACAAGACAATATGCATTTTACACAATATTTAAGGGAGTTATGTTCCTTTTATTTATCCAATTTTCATCTTATAACAATTCTCAATGTATAATAGTAGCCATTTCCACTCTCTTAACCATCAGAATCAATCACTGCTCACACATTACTTCAATCAACAAATACACCTAAAAGTTGTGTTTCAAAAATAATAATGAATTAATATTGTCACTGTAGTCGGGCCTGTCATTTAAAATGCGACGATATTCATTAAACATATGTAGTGGATGGCCAAATAATCCAGATTAAAATTTCAAAAACATGGATTGTTATTTAAATAGACAGACAATAGCCACCATTCCAGCACATGTTATTCACAGAATAATTCAATTATGCAAGTGTAATTCTGTCATTGTACAAGCCCAATTCGATGTGACCCTAACATGCTGGTCTGTCCATCACGATGAGGTATCAACAACATGTCTGTCTTCATAAAACAAATAATCGAAAAGAAAACAAGTCGTGCTTAAATTTTGTGTTTATCTCTAAGTGTGGAACCCAAACTATCCATATTATACACGGTGCACAACCACCCAAAACACCACAATGCAACATACCCATTTTACAAAACCAAACACACAGTCACAGTAATAACTCAACCCATCGTGTTGAGCCATCAATCTAATACAATATTTGCTTCAATTTAATCAAACTGCAATCAACCATGTTGTGTAAAACTTGGGCTTATGCAATCAAATAATCATAACGCATGCAATGGATGGATTTTCTACAATCATCCCAGTTGCAATAACCATTCGGCCCCAAAAGAAACTAACGCTTACCATGACCATTTATTCATTGTGTAGAAACACCACACACACAAACACAGTATGCGTGAGCAACATTAAGCAATTGTAACCAATGCCAAGCCAAAAATCCAAATAATCCTTAGCGCAAAAATACCATGCCTGTGTATCAACCAATCGACCAAACATGTTGTGGCAACCACACATACCCACACATCGACATGGAGGGAGGCTGTGACATTCTCAAATAAAACAATACTGGACTATTGAACATAAGGAAATCGACTATGTATCTGGACTACCCAATTAACAATGTAGGGTTATCCATTTTAATAACATAGGTAGTGACTAGATATCAAACCAACACGATCATCATATGGCCAAATGGGCGAGTTTGTACCCCATTTTTTGTCAACAATACACAACCATTCAACAATAACCAAGCAGTAAACCTGACAAGCCACACTGGTGTTCTATGTCAACCCTCAGACCTGTGGAGTTAAAGGTTTGCACTGTGACTAACACAAGAAAATCTAAAACCAACTCCCTTCAATGGTGAAAAACCTTTGAGACCAATGGTGCATACACAGAGGGAACCACAAATTATTCATGAACAGATAACAAATCCCAAGACAGGAGGGCTACAACAGAGGAACGAGGCTCCAACTCAGTCGGTAATGGTACTTAATGCACACAGGGTGTAACCCTCGTTCATCTTTGGTCAAACAACCACAACACTAAGGTGATGACAGGGCTGAGTAAGAACATAATAACCCATTTCATGACTTTAGTGGTGAAATCAACTAATGCCCAGGTGAACAAAACACAATGACACATAGTGCCTCCAACCATTAAACTCATAAAATCTAGAGACTGGACATAGTGATGCGAACGCGTGAGGAAAACTAGCCAAGCAAAACCAATAAAAACCCTCCAACTAAACAAACAAGATCACAGAGATCCCCTATGGCTGCCAACACCCAGGATGGCCCAATACATTGTAACTTCAGATATTTATCACTGAGAAAGCCACCAACAATTCATTCCAAAAACACAAATTATCACAGTTGCAGTACTTAAGGACAACACAACCCATACATTTGATCCAATATCCATTTCATAAATACAGCAGACTCATGGATGGCCAAAAAAATACATACCTATGATCGAAGCACCTTAAAATGCAATATGGTTGAGTGGTTCCTCTCTGCTAGGAAATCGGAGCATAACCACAACAATAAGGATGAACAATATCCTGATTAGGGTGGTGGCTAGAGAAAGAGTAAAGGTGACGTGCAGTAAATGCACGTTGCTTCCATTCCCAGTCCAATTACTTCTTAGTACATGCCAACAAGCCTTTAAATTACACCATTAATCACATGTATCGAAACCATCACCCATCAATCATGCAACCATATCATACTCTTAACTTATGCCACAAAATAGATCAACCATGTTCCATACAACAAATCGCATAAGAATTAGCAACCTTCACTTTCTCAAATGAGACACCCACATCTTATCCTACCATATGCATAGTAACCATATAACTCAATAGAATCGCATAACCATTTACTTGCTAGCTAGGATTCAACCATAATCATTAAATCTTTCATGCATGAAATATAGTATGTAGGATAGTTTAAATTCTTCTCTTTGCATTTGTTTCATTGTTTCTTACTTCTTTCCAATTGTTTGTATGTGTCATTTCTTTTTTCCAACTGTCTTTCATGTATTATTACTAACATCTCTGTTGTGTAGGTGTCCCAAGAACAGATAGCAATGGTACAAATGAATAACATATGCCATAGTAACATAAGAACCAATACTTCATAATTCCAATCCATAGCTAATAAAAACAAGATTCTCATCAACCACGTAAGCAATGTTGAACATGAGCACAAAAATCAAATAAGGACCAGACTTGATCTCCAATCTACAAGGGGGTCCCACCTACTAGTATTATTTAGTTTTTATAATAATAGGCTTTAGAAACACTTTGCGAGAAAAAATTTGTTGACGATTTCAATCGTTAACACTGGGTTACTGAATCTATTAACCATTCCTCAGTGGAAGTGGGAAGTGGTGACAATGGATTTCATCATATGATTGCCCAGAACAAGCAAGCAGCATGATGCAATCATGGTGGTGGTGGACAAGCTTACTAAAGCTGCCCATTTTATTCCTATGAAGGTTACTCACAAGGCAACCGATGTTGTTGATATTTATATGAGGGAAGTAGCATTCTTGCATGGCATACCCAAGACAATTGTGTTTGACAGAGACCCAAATTTTACCTCAAAGTTTTGGAAGGGGTTATTCAAAGGGTTTGGAACAAATCTGAACTTTAGCACAACTTATCATCCTGATTTTGATGGGAAAACAGAAAGGGTGAACCAAGTGATAGAGGATCTGATAAGGATGTATGTGATGGACAAACCATGTAAATGGGAATATTATCTACACTTGGTAGAATTTGCCTACAACAATGGGTATCAAGCATCATTGAAGATAAGCTTGTTTGAAGCACTTTATGGCAAAAAGTGCAACACCCCAGTAAGATGGGACAACACAAATGATAGGGCAGTGGTTGGGCTAGAGTTGCTCAAGGAAATGGAAGAGAAAATGTTGAAGATTAAATAGAATTTGAAGGTTTCCCAAGACAAGCAAAATATCTATGCTGATAAGAATAGAACTCACAAGGAATTTAAAGTGGGGGATCATGTTTTCTTGAAGGTGAAAGCCAATAGAAGTTCCTTGAAGCTAGGAAACTATTCCAAGTTGGTAGCCAGATATTATGGGCCGTTTGAAATCCTAGAAAGGATTGGACCAATAGCTTACATGCTTGCATTGCCTGCATTCATGACTATTGATAATGTATTTCATGTATCATTGCCCAAGAAGTATATACCTGATGCTAATCATGTGATTGATTGGAATGTGATTCGGGTGGAGCAAGAAGGCACTTTGCAAGTGCAACCAGTGTGCATATAGGACTAGAAGAGAAAGCAACTCCAGAATCGATCCATAGGGCTTGTAAAGGTTCAGTGGACCTGGTACAGTCCCAAGGACACAACATGGGAGCATGACTATGCTATGCGGGCAGAGCACCCACATATTTTTGAAGATTTTGGAAATCTTGTCGATGTTGCATAAATAAGTTGCACTGAGGACAATGAAAAAATAAGGGGAGGGGATTGTAACACCCCAGGGCCGAGCCCCTGCTAAATTGTAATTATGTTTATAGGCTGGTGAGATAAGTGTTTATAATCTGAAAGACTTATGTGTTTATGAGGCTGGAGAGCCTAGATGCTAAGGCCAATGAGCTCAATTTTGTATATGTAAATACTCACTTCATTAATAAAATTACATCGTTGCATGTAGACTGACCACGGAGAAAGAGTTATGGGGGACTAATCTCCACTAGGTAGGGATTGGGAAGGGGCTAAGAGTCTAGGAATAAGGGTTAAGTTAGAGGGCTTACCTGTAAGGGAATAATATTATATTATTATTTCCTAGAGGCCAAGGTTTGACATAACCTGTGTTGTCCTAAATTCCTTGGGAAGGGAATGAGTGTTAAGTGGAGCTCATGCAACTTCAGGAGGACAAGTGTCAACCTGGGTGCATGCAGTTTTTAGGTGGGAAAGTCAGTTCATTGGGGGTTGGCTCACCATTCTCGCCATGCTGGCCATACTCCCCACTGATGCACGCACTGAGATAGAGAGCCTTCATGTAGCCAACATTACCTCCATCATTGACCTCTACAACTCTGAAACCTACACATACTGTGTTAGGAAGCTAACCATTTTGCATATGAAGCACATCACGACTACGTAGTTCCTGAGCCATATCACGCCTTAGCCTTTTGTTGTTGTTACCCATGTTTTCTCTAGACTGGTGTGTCTTAATGTCATTACCAGATCCCATACCCAATTTTGTTGATGTGGTTACCCGTTGGACTTAGGAGCTAGATAGAAGAGGCAGGTTGTCAGGCCTATGAGCAACTCTCTCTAGGTGAGAGAGTGTGCCGAGGAAGTGAGTTCTCCTAGAGGGAGTCTAGTATCAGGTACAATACTATGAGACTTGTTGTCCAGCCTGTTGCTGAATCCCTAGAAGGGAGGTGGATAGCCGATGGGCTGTGTGACAGTGAAGGTGTACACTCCTGGGGTGGGACATGCGTGTGGGGAATGAGAGTCTATGGGCTTTGGGTGTAAGTGGCTCCTTGGAGGAAATCCCTCATGTTTAACTGTGCAACTTTCCTGTTGTCCTTTCCAAGCCTAGGAATCCCTTTCTCGATGGAGTTTATTCCCAGCTCGGAGGTGACCCACTGCTGAGAGTCATGAGCAACGTGGTCTAAGGCTGGGAGGTTCATGGAAGGCCTGCACGCAGTTGGTGTATTGAAATTAAAAGATAAGTACCATTTCCAAGTTTGGTTACATGTGTATTTATATATGCTATTATATTTATGGGTTTTGCTTGTGATTACTACATGTATGCTTTTACTGTTATTTCTACATTATGTTGTGTGATAACATAACGTAAATCATATGTTAAATTTGTATGTGTTATTGTCACTTTCGCAAGAATATGTGTATGAATAGAATGCTTATGTTTGGTTAAAATTGCATTAGATATATATATGTATATTAGAGAAGAAACACAAATATTGATGTTTATGAAGTGACATTGCCCGACCTGTTGGTGGATGGGGATGTTACAACTAGTATCTAAGGATCCTTATAGAATGAGAACTCTACAAATGGTAGAACTAAAAATGGAACTTCAAGAATTGTTGGAGAAAGGATCCATTCAGACAAGTGTGTTTTTGTGGGGAGCATCTATTCTATTTGTGAAGATGAAATATGAAACTCTTAGGTCGTGTATTGATTACAAGAAAACTAAACAAAGTTACAATTAAGAACATGTATCCATTTCCCCAGATTGATGATCTATTTGACCAAATGAGAGGGGCAAAGGTATTTTCAAAAATTAATTTAAGATGGGGATACCATCAAGTCATAGTAAAGGAGGAAGACATTCATAAGAAATCCTACACAACAAGGTATCGTCACTATGAATTTCTAGTGGTGCCATTTGGTCTAAATAATTCACTAGCTACATTCATGTGCCTCATGAATAATATCTTTAGTAAATACTTGGACATGTTTTTACTTGTTCTCCTCGATGATATACTAATCTATTAAAAATATGAATAAGAGAATGTGGATAATTTGTGAATGGTTTTTCAAGTGCCAAGATAACACCAACCATATGCAAAACTTAGAAAATACAACTTCACTATTAAGGTCACATTAATAGGCCATTGCAAATTGTCCCACTCCAAGAAATGTGATAGATGTGAGAACCTTAATAAATCTTGTTGGTTATCATTGAAGATTCATTGAGGGATTCTCCAAGATCGCACACCCATTAAGTTACTTGCAAAAGAAAAGAAAGAAGTTTGAATGGACCCAAAAATGTGAGGAATTTTTTTAGTAGTTGAAAAATCTCCTCATTGGCACACCAATTCTAAAGATTGCAGATCCAGAAAAAGATTCTATTGTGTGCAAAAATGCATGTAGGTAAGGACTCGATGGATTTCTCGTGCAAAATAACCATGTGGTGCATTACAAGCTAATAAATCTAAAAGGAACACAAGAGAAAATATGTTACTCATGATATGGAACTTGTTTCTATAATACATGCATTGAAGATGTCGTGACAATACTTGATGCATGGGAAGTTCATGATAATGACATATCATATTGGACTAAAGTATTTGTTTGACCAACGAAGCTTGAATATCATGCAAGCAAGATGGTTGGAATTTCTCTATGAGATTTATTTGAAATCAAACATATAAAAAGAAAGGAAAATAGGGTTGCAAATTTAGTCAATGAAAATATGCATGTGATGCATATGGTAGCCATCAACATTTGTAAATATTATTTGAAGATAAGAGTTATAGTTTCCCTTTCTATTTATGAACATTACATCCAAGAGAAAGATTGATTGCAATAAGAGAAAGTGAAGAACAATCACGAAGGTTATTATCTAGTGATGATGGACTTCTTATTTATAAGAAAAAAATGTATATTCCTAACTTATAAAAGTTGAGAACCATCATCACTAATGAGATTCCATCCAAGCTACAAGAATATGATCATTATATCAAGGAAGTAGTATTTTTGGCTTGGGATGAAAAATGATAATGTTGAATACATTGTGAGATGTATGGAGTGTCAACGGGTGAAAGCGGAGCATCGACATCCAATAGGTTTGTTACAACCTTTACTACTTTACCTTTACCATAGAATTTATTATAGGATTGTCAAAGATAGTGATGCAACATGATACTATCATCATTGTGGTTGATAAGTTAAGAAAGGTTGATCACTTTATCCACATAAAGTCTACTCATAAATAAGTAGACATTGTGAACATTTTTATGAGAGAATGTTTTAGATTGCATCGAATGTTTACATAAATTATATCAAATAGGAATTTGAAGTTTACTTAGAATTTTTGGAAAATTATTTTTGAGGGATTGAGAACCAAGCTAAATTTCAATATTCCTTACCATCAAAAAATAGAGGGGCGGACCAAAAGAGTAAATCAAGTGCTTGAAGGCATGCTTCACATGTATGTGATGGATAAACCATCCAAATGGGAGGATTATCTACACCTAGTGGAGTTTTCATATAATCAATTGGCATTGAGAATTATTGAAAATGATTCCATTTGAATCTTTATAAGGCGTAAGATACAAAAATCTAGTGAGTAAGGATAACCCAGTGAATAGAATTGTGCATGGGTTGAAAATGCTCAAGGAAATGGAACAAGAGGTTGTTGGGATTAGGCATAATATGCAGGAAACCTAGGATATGAATAAAATTTATGTAGATAATAATATGATGCATAGAAAGATTAAAGTTGGGGATCATGTTTTCCTCTAAGTGAATACAAGGAAGAGTTCCTTGAAGCTTAGGAGTTGTGCCAAGTTGTCATCAAGATATTGTGGGACATTCAAGATCCTAGATAACATATGGCCAATTGCATATAAAATCACACTTCCTACTAAAATTAAAGTTCATAATGTTTTCCATGTTTATTTTCCTAAAATATATATAAATGATCACAACCATGTGATTGATTGAACTATTATCCACGTGGAACTAGAGGAAGATTTCGTAGATCCATTGAGCATCCCTGATAGGAAGGTAACAATGCTCTAGAACCAAGACACTAGATAGATAAAGGTACAATATAAGCACCTTGGTCTTAATGATGCTACATGGGAGCTAGAGCCTTGCACCTTGAGAGAGGCATATCCTTTTTTTTTTCTAATGCTACGTTAGACCAAGGATGGTGTGATTCCAAGGGGGAGGGGGATGCAATACCCTAGTTTTGACCTTTTGGTGATTTGGATCATATTATGTATAAATTGTAAATAAATGGATATGGTGATGTGATAGAATGAACCCATGTGTAAATGATGTAAATATCTTGTAAGAATCCCTAGTGTGGATCTCAAAGCCAAATCCCAACTAGAAAATGTTTAGGCATGTATTTTCAATAAATATGAATCATACATACCATGAGGTAGACTTCCCATGGTAACCTAAAGATGTAAATATTATTTTGAAAATTAATATAGAGGTTCAAGGCTAGCTGTTGAGAGCACAAGAAAGGCTATGATTCCACTAAAGGGGAAGAAGAAATGGGGTCCAAGGGGGATGAAAAATAATCCCAAGTTGCAAAAGTTTCCTAAACTTCATATTTTCACCATGTACCTTATTAAAATCCCCAACCACCAATCATTGAATGAAGGTGGTGGATGGTTGGGAAGTCAACCTTCTATAGTTATGATGACATAGGGGTTGAGTAGAAGTTATGAGGAGTTACGAGGAGTGGAAGAGAATCCATCTCGATAGAAATTTGAACCATCTCTTTTCTTGTGCCCTCTCTTCATGAAAATTTGAAGGGACTTGTTCATTTGTTCATTTTGAACTACTCACCTGAATTCTCTCCTATCATCCATTATTCCACTTTCTAATGCTACATGTAGAAGAATTTTTCGTTGGATATTGGAAGTGTCTAAGGAGATCAAAGGAAGAGAATACTATGAACCAGAGAGAGAGAGAGAGAAATGGAAGGATACATAGGATCATACAGGTTGGGTTGATAGGAAACCATTCCCATTCCTTGTAGATCGTTGTATATTTAGTTTCCAAGAGCCAAGAAAAAACTATATCAGGTTTCCTTGAAGAAAAAAATAGTAGGTTTAAATCCATCAACACATATTGAAGAGAACTAAGGGGAATAATATCCCTGAAGGAATATCTTCCTTGTGTTGACTGGGAAATGGAAGGGAGTGCCATGGATAGGTTGGTTAGATGGATACCTAGAGTGTTCTGTGGTGATTTCCTTGGTTGAAACTGAGAGCCACTAGGTTGGGTGAGTGACTTGAGTGTCTTGGAATAGATTCCTTCATATTGGTTGACTCATGGCCTTTCTTGGGATGGAATCCATAAAGGATTTCTTGTGTTTGGGTGGAAAATTGCTTACAAATAACTATTTTCCTTAGACCAACTTGTCTAAAGATAAGTGTTCCAAATATATGATTGAATTCATGTTGATAATTCCATTGATTGAGATATATATTGCTCATGTATGAATTAGGATGAAATTCATTAATGCATGGTTTTATATACAAACCTTGTTGTGATAGTTATTTATGTACCTATGGAATTTGAAATTGCCTTAGAGTCAATTGAATTGAGTTGTTGTTATGCATTTTATATCATGTATACATTTGAATTAGAGTGGTTATGGAAATGTACAGTTTTTGTTGCTCCTGTTTGATGGCATGGCTATGGGATAAATGCCATCAATAGTTTATGACCCTTTAGGTTTAAGAGTCTCCAATGTTCAATTTGAAGTGTTCTTTGAATGGGTCTGAGAGAACCCTTTTTCTTGTGTTACGTCGAAGTGTTACTATCAAAGTTGGGTCAATTCCCATCTCTAATTAGAGTTTCACAGTATTAACTCGAGAAATGATCGTTTTGACCATTTATTATTTTTATTTTGAAGGATTTCTTTGAGATAGGTCGATAGTCCCTTTGTACTTGGATGAGGTTCATTTGAATTAATTACTTTTCCTAAGTGTGAAAATGTCTTTCAAATGGCATGGAAACCTTTCTCTATTACTTTGCAGTGTTGTCTTTGAAGTGGCTCAATTAGGCTCTTCTATGGAAGTAGCATGATGGCCACATTGTTATCTATCAAATTCTCTTTTGAAGAAGCCTGATAGTCTATCAAGGACTTTGAAAGTTGTTATTGTGAAGAGGTGTGATGGCTTATTGGGGAATTTCAAAAGATGTTATTTCAAAGAAGCTTGATTGTTGTATAATTAGAGGATTAGGTAAATCAAAGAGATAGTATTCCAAGATAGAGGTGGTTTCTAAAGACATTGTTACTACACTTAAGAAAAACCAAGCATATCTCAACATACAAGGAAGTTTAAGAAACCAAAATATTTCTATACACAAAACATTCACATGTTCGGATTTTTTTTGCATTAATAGATAAACCCATAGGGCCATATTATATAGAATCAATATGTAAATGATTCCCTTGAAGTGGGGAAGATGATATCCACATAAATTAGTTAAGGTACATAATTAACTCCTCAATTTCTACCTCGTTCTAAGAATCAGTCGATTGTTCAGTCCTTCTCCTAGTAAACTCCTCAATCAACCACCTAATTGACCACTCAATCAACCTCTACTTAACTCTCTTAGTTGAATATCAATTGACTGTCTCCAAAATATATAGAAGTATGATGAACCTACAAAGATTTTTTATTCCAACAATCCCCCCATCATCACAATGTTCAAGTGATTTAAGAGGTTAAGTTACTTCTACACACCTCCCCATAATTGCAACTTCTTGAAACCAAGGGAATCCGAAGTTTCACAAACTTAGTTTTTAAGAAAGGATTCATAAATATATCAACGACCTAGTTATCTATCCTACAGTAAACAATATTTGTAGCATCTTCTTGTACTAAATGTCTCCAGTAGTGATTATGAAGCTCCACATGCTCCATTTTACTATGTGAAATAAGATTTTCTACAACATGTATTCCACTTAGGTTAACAAAATACACCACAATTAAAGTCTCAACTAGAAATCCAATTTCACCCATGAAATTTCTAATTCACATGACTTATATGAAAACATGCATTACACCATGATATTCTACTTTTGTGGTTGATAAAGAAGCCACCTTATACTTTTTATAAGACCAAACAATGGGTCTAAAGTCGAGTTGAAATACATAACCAAATATTGAATTCCTTTCATCTCCATCTCCAACCCAATTTGAGTTAATGTAACTAACTAACCAATTCACTTTTGCACAAAATCACTTTATACCAAGTTGGTAAGTTCCCTTAATATAATGAACAATTCTCTTTGCAGCTTTAAGGTGGATTTCTCCTGGATCTTTCATAAACTAAGAAACCATATAAAAAAAAGCACATATGAGGTTAGATGAGTATTAAATAAATAAGACCACTGACAAGCTATTGATAGAGTGTAGATTAAGGTTTTGGAGAGTTACCCTCCTTGGTTGATTTCATTCCTGATTATTAAGGCATAGAATAGGGTCTACAATATTCCATCAAGAAATCTAGTAAAGGATTCAACACATATTAGGATGAGAAATAAAGATACCATTATCCATCTATAAGACTTGGATACCCAAAAGGAAATGCAATAGACCAAGATCAATCATTTCAAATATATCTGCAAATTGTTTCTTCAAACCCAAAGATAAATTACATTGCTTCTAGCAATGACTAAGTCATCCACATACAATGAAATAATCAATGTTTCATCTAAGTCAAAGTATTTGAAACTGATATTGAGGAAAAAGCTATCAATCTTCTCATACCATGCTCTAGGAGCCTATTTCAAACCATGCAAGGATTTGTTTAGTCAGCACACAACACTGCCTCCCTTCTCAAAACCAGGGGATTGATTCATATAGATTTCTTCAATGAGATCACCATGAAGAAATTTACTTTTGACATCCATCTAATCTACCTCCCATCCAAACTAAGCAACAAGTGAAAGAATCAGTCGAAGATAGTTCATCTTTGCAACCAATGGAAATGTTTTAGTATAGTCAATACCTTATTTCTAAGAAAATCCCTTCACCACCAAAAATTCCTTATGCATTTCAACAATGCCTTCCAATGTGAATTAGGTCTTGTAGATCCATCAACATTTCACCACATTCTTTCCTTGTAATTGAAGAACTAAATCCCATGTATCACTCTTCATTAATGAATGATACTTATAAACCATAACATTATCCCACTTAGACTGACCATGTGCATATGCATATGTATTTGGATCACATGTCTCTAGCACATGTGACATCAGAATAACACTACCATGTTGGTTTTTACTTATTTTTTCTCTTGAGTCAATGATATTTCTTAGATTATCTCCAGTAGATTCAATTACCTTAGAATTTCATATGGGAAGACAAAGCTCTAGTTGTTGGAGGAGTTCCCATACTAAGATCATCATTCCTAGATTGAAAAGGGGTCCCAAAGCTTGTAGTTGAATCGATTACGGGGTTTCAACTACTAGTTAATTTATATGGAGAGGTCAATTATCCTAGTCGATGATATTGAGAGGTCATTAGTAGATCCATAATTCCCTAGAATTTCAATTGGACCATTGTGAAAAAATACAAAAGAAGAGTTCAACATTGTAATA
Organism: Picea abies; assembly: GCA_900067695.1. NCBI lineage: Eukaryota > Viridiplantae > Streptophyta > Pinopsida > Pinales > Pinaceae > Picea > Picea abies. The sequence continues at coordinate 12,898 of CBVK0101628214.1, forward strand.
CCTAAGGTATTCACATCAAAACAATATCTCTTCTATATATTATCTCCTATTTTATAGGGTCAAACAATCTATAGGCATTCATTTCTTCAGAGTATCCCATTATGATACAAGCATGACTCTTCACGTCTAGTTTCTTCCTTTTGTTGTTTGGAATATGATCCCACATTATGCATCGAAAGGTTCAAAACTATTTGAATAAGGGTTTCCTTCTACTCCACTTTTCAACTAGTGTCATATCCCTTACATCATTATATGTTAGAACCATATTTAACAAATAGTTTGACTTGTAAATAGTGGGATGGATAAACAATGATGAAAAGATCAAGGTAACAAAAAAATGTAATATTAAATTTGTTGTAAGTGTTGAACTTATTGATGAAGTGGAATTGGATGTAGTACCTCTTGACATATGTGGAGTAGTGTTTGGAAGCCTCTACATGTGTATGAGGGATGCAATATGCATGCAAAGAGCCAATAAATATTGACTAATCAAGGATGGGAAGTCCTGTATCATAAATGCACATAAAGCCAAGTCAAATATCTCATTGGTAAGTGCCAACAAAGACAAGAAGTTTATTAGTTCCAGTAAGAAATATGTTTTACTTTTATTAAGAGAAAATCAGACCAAGGATGAGTCAATAAGAATAAAGGCATCCCTGAAGGGGTGTACTAAAGAGAAGAAACATCACTTGGATGAGTTTATACATGCATATAGAGGAGTGTTATAGAATCCTAAAAGGATACCACCAAGAGGGAAGTGGAGCACGAAATACAATTATTTCTAGACTCCCCATTGTCAAATATTGGGCTATATAGATAGTCCTTTCTGGAAGCAAATGAATTGAAGAAGCAGTTGCAACAACTATTGGAGCAGGGTGTGATTCGAAAAATCACCTCACCTTGTGGGTCACCTATCATAATTGTACCAAACAAGGATGGGACTTGGTGAGGGTGTATCGACTACATAGCATTGAACAAGATTACGCTAAAAAATAGATACCCTTTTCCCAGGATTGATGATCTATTAGATCAGTTGCAACACATAAAATATTTCACCAAGTTGGATCTCAAATCAGGATACCACCAGGTACGTGTCAAGGAAGAAGACACCTGGAATACCGCCTTCAAGACAAGGTAAGGTTTGTATGAATGGTTTGTTGTTCCATTTGGTTTATGTAATGCACCACCTATATTTATGATACTAGTGAATGATGTATTACACCCATTTCTAGATACATTTGTTATAGTCTATTTGTACTATACACTAGTTAATAGTGCTACATGGGAGGAGCACATATCACATCTCACGCAGGTGCTAGAGACTCTGAAGAAGCACCACTTTCTAGTTAAACTCAATAAATGTGAGTTTTCTCGACAGTCTTTGGTGTATTTGCAGTATGTGATTGATGGAGGGGAGTGTAGATTTTAACCTTGTACAATATTTATTGCAAATAGATCTTTAGTAAAAGGACAAAAAAGATACAATGGAAAATACAAACATTACACATATATTTTTCCCTTGGAAACCCAAACCGGGAAAACCAACATATTTTATATTCATTTATAGTCATACATTGTTTACAATACAATATACATATAGGATCTAGTGGAAACCAAAACCCTAAACCAATGACCTGGATTAGTAAAAAACCCTAATTCCTTAACCAGAAATAGAAAACCATCAGCAAAAAACCATGTGCCAAAAAAATGCCCAACAATGGACAAGAAAATCGAGGAAACACGAAAAACAAGGCAAAAATGTGACACATTTCCCAAGGAAAAAGAAGGTGGACACTACTACTCATGAAAAGAATATAACACATACCCAACATTCTTCCACTTGTTGTTTTCTTTGCATACAGGGGGTTACAAGGTTAAGTAGTCAATAATCCAGGGAAACAATGCCCATGGATCCTCTACACCAAGAGAACTTCTCAGTGCTCACAGATTTTGTTAATGAATCTATAACATTCTTCAAAGTTTCCACCTTCATCAACAATACTTTATTTTCTTCAACCATGTCTCTCATAAAGTGATATTGAATATCAATATGATTTTTCTTTGAATGATAAGATGGGTTCTTCGCCAGAAAAATTGCACTCTGACTGTCACAATCTATCCTTACAACTTGTTGTACCTACCTAATACATTAACACAATCTTTGTAACCATACTGATTCCTTACTTGCATGAGTGGTTTCCATGTATTCAACTTCTGTATTTGAAAGTTCCACTACATCCTGTCTTTTTCTCATCCAACTTATTGCTCCTCCAAACAAGTTAAACACATACCCACTTGTACATCTCCTACGATCCAAATCTCCAACCCAGTCTGCATCTACAAAGCCATGTATATCCAACACTCTATCCAATACCAGTCTTCATTGGTAGCACAATCCATAGCTAGCAGTGCCACGCAAATACCTGGAAAACCTTTTTATTGTTGTCTAATGCTCCTTCCTTGGTTTTGACATATACCTGATCAAAACTCCCACTGCATGTGCAATGTCCGGTCTAGTAAAAATGATTGCATACATTAAACTGCCAACTGCACTCAAATATGGAACACAAGATATGTCCTCCTCCTCTTCCTATGTCTTGGGACATTAATCCACCGATAACTTTACACCAACAGGAATAAGAACCTTGTCTGTTTTACATTCCTACATATTAAACCTCTTCAATATTGTCTCGGCATATTTTCTTTGATTTAACTAGAGTTTCATCTTTTTCCGATCTCTTTTAATTTCCATGCCCAAAATGAAATTTGAAGCACCGATATCCTTCATGTCAAATTTAGAGGACAACTTAGTTTTCACATCCTAGATAATCTCCTTGTTGTTTCCTATCAACAACATGTCATCCACATA
>CBVK0101628215.1:4563-19450 GCA_900067695.1 Picea abies
TTTTGGCGATTTTTAAGGTAAAATAATTTTATCCTATAGAATTTGGGCGAATCATTTTTAAAATAGTGAATCTCATTTTTGGAAAAACCATGGAAAATTAGCCCATGAGCAAAATTTAGCCCCTGAAATCATCCCTGAATGAGACTTTGGTACAAAGTTTGAGGGGTTATAATTAGAAGCATCCGAATACTTGGGATGAAAATATGATCTACATATAACAATCTTATAATAAAGTAGCCCACACTTCTATTGGTAAGTCACCTTTTGAAAATTGCTTTGGATATTTTCCACCTTCACCCTTGGATGTTGTATATGGACAAGGAGGAGAAGTAAGAGAGGACCTCATAGGAGATGCATTGAGAGAATAATTTTTTTTTAGAGTATTAGGAAAATCCATTTGCAATCACAGGAGACACTGAAGAAGTCGCAGGAAAAATACAAGGCCAGACATGATCAACACAGACCGAAGAACTCATTCAAAGTGGGAGATAGATTTTGGTTACATATAAACAAGGAAAGACTATAGGATCTTGGTAAGAATATAAAGGCTTTGTGATATGGACCTTTTGAGATATTGGAGAAGGTGGGAGACAACACCTACAAACTTAGTCTACCCCCATACAAACGCATTTACAAATTAGTGAATGTGGAGAATCTCAATCTGTTGATTGTGGAGCCTGGTTATCTTCTTGATTCATAGGTTTGTTTCAACCGTGCTTGGACCCCATTCCCTAACGGGGGGTTGTGGGGGGGCTTTCCCCCCCACAACTATCTCTAGGGGGCTACAGGGGGGGTAGAAAAAAATTTTGTAGCCCCCTCCTGGCAGGGGATTCGGGGGTAGCGACTTTGAAGCAAAATATTGGAAAAAAATTGCCTTGTAAAATATTGTAATTTTGAAGTCAATCTGGACCGTTCATTATAAGGTCGCAGATCTTACTGTAGAATTTATTTTTAGGGATTTTTTCCCTAGAAAGAAACCCTGTTTTATGAGGGAATTGTATTGTGGTTGTGTATTATCACAAACATTTTATTCTGAGAGAGGAGACTGTGAGAGAAAGAAGAGGAAGTTACAACAGGTTTGTTGTAGGTTGTATCCCTTTATTTTGTTGGATAATAACAAAGAAGGACCTGGAAATTTATCCGGTGGACATATCCCACACTGGGTGAACCACGTATATCTGTGTCTCTATTGTATTGTGTATCTTCTATGTTTTATTTCCGCATTTATTTTATTTTATTTCTCTGTGATCCTATTTTTCTAACACAAACTCTATGATCCTTCCATGTTGGATTAGGAGGATGAGAAAGTGATACATTCCATAGAGGACTTAATACTAGATGATCACTCAAATTTGGAAGAGGACACAATTTTGGAGAAGTAGTCCAGAACTACAAGATATGGGAATCATGACCTTTGGTAGATTGGGTTGAAAGGAAAACTTCCAGACAAAGAAAAGTGGTAGTCCAGGTAGGAGGTAGAGGAAATATTTCCTCACCTCATATAGTAAATATTTTGGGGACCAAAATCCTCCCTAAATGGGGAGCTATGATTCGAATTAGATCATTATATTATTTCTCATCTATCTTGATGTTGCTTTCAGAGTGGAAAAAATAAGAGGAATCAACTTGCAGGGTCATTTTAATAGCAGGTCCCAATTTGGAAAATTGGGGTTTGATTCCTTCCATATCCATTTTGAGGCATAAAATGACATTTTTTGGGGTAAAATTTTTCTCAAAGTTAGCTAAGACCCCTTGAATCTATTCTACACATCGATACCTTTTTGATGGTGAAAAAACCATGTCAATCGAAGCTCATATGAAACCTTTATGCCTCCTACAAGTTGACCACCATGGTACAAGTGGATGCCACGTCAGGCCCCATTACTTATGCATATGGGGCTAAAACGTATGGAGTTTCAAGAAGATTCTATAAGGTCCAAAAAAATTATCACAATTGAGGGTTGAAGAAGTCAATTCCCTACCCATATATGGCTATCTAGTTATGTTAAGTACTAGGATGATAGTAAGAGAAGGGGTTCCATTAGTTAACATTGTATTTGTTCCATATTTGACCAGTGCACTTAGGAGTGGTATTTTGAGAGAATAATAGAGAAGGAGGGATTTTGTAGTAGCCATACATGCTATTGTATGGGCTACTCATCCCTACCGGCTAGACTCGACAGTCGACCAAGTCAAATATGTAAGTTAAGTCGACTATCTAAGTTGAGTATGTGAGTCAGTCAACTAGCCAGTTGGGTCGATCAACCAAGGTAGTTAAGAAGTTGTAACTTCCGTATAACTGAACACACAAGTATATATGTGGCTATGTAATAGAGGAAAGGGGGTTGTGTTTGTACATAATAAAGTGCATATTGTTGGTTCTCCTACTACTTTGTGTATGCTTCCTTCTATGTCTATGTGTATGTATGTATAATATTGTGTTGTATATATTGCCTTGTTTGAAGAACTATTGGTAACACCTACATACTGTCCCTTAGATTACAACATTGGTTCCATTATCTGTAGTTTTGAACTCGAGCATGTAAAATAATGTGCTCATAGATGTTAATCCTAGAAGACATACGGGAGTGGTGGGAGACAAATATCAACAAGTACATAAAGAATTACGTAAGGAGAAACCAACTGATGTTGGCAAAAGCTCGAGCACAATTATTCATAGAGACTCATGAATGATTTCTTGAAGCCATTCCAAAAGTATTATCTGAATACCTTAACTGACCTTGTAATGTGAAAACTAACTCCAAATGAACAGTTAATGCCAAAAATAACCAACGGAGGTCGAACAAATATAAATGAGTTGTTTGAAATAATAATACAATACTATATTGAAGAACAATCTATTAAGGATAGATTATCAATCAAAACTGTCAAAGATAAATTTTACATAGATCTGCACGACAATTTCCTTTGTACTATTCCATCTTTACTGCACTATTTTTTTGTAGATAAAGGACTCAGATATATCATTGAATACCGACCTCTCTTAAGTACACTTCTACCGAATTGTAATTGGGATACAAAGCAAGACGAGTAGGAATAATTCTTGGAATCCAACTGCAAGGATACACGTGAAGCATGTGACTATTTCCTAAAGAAATTAGCATAGCAAGCATGCTAAAATCACTGACTTTGAGTGAGTCAGTCCAACAATGGGGGGAATGGATGATCTATGAGATGACATAAGTCAATTAGACCATACCGAAGAAAATAATGTCTGAAGCAAGGAGGAAGGCAAGTGAAAGGGAAAACACTCTAGAATCAAGAGGGAAGACTACATGATGAATGCAAACCCATAATCCCTCACCCGACATCCATAAATTGGAGTGGGCTAAAAGGAAAAAGAAGAGAGAAGAGATGTGAAACACGAGCAATCCCAAGAGCTTGAATAGAAAGAACCCCAAGAGCGGTAGATCATTGGAGTGCATGAGCATTTTTAGTTGAGCATGGAATGAATAAACTTGACAATAGAAGCAATCCCAACTATTCCTGGGAAGAGTGTTGGACATCAGAAATAACACATTTTACGATGCCATTTAGACATTTTTCATCTTCTTTACCCATTCATCCTCATTCCCTTGATCACTCATGTTTTTGCATTTGTTCATTTCTAACCTATATGAGCTTCACATGGAATACTTACACTAAAATGGTTGATTTCTCATGTTTTGATGATTACTTAGGGTAGATATTGTGGTTTCCTAACTTGTAATTCAATAGTTGTTGGAAGTTATGGTAGTAAAAATTTCCATGTCATTTCTAAACAGATGAAGAGGAATCTTAAAAATATAAAATATAGGTTTTGTGTGGAATAGGATCATTTAGGTGATTGGAAATGAACACAAAATGTGCAAAACAAGAGGCATATGGTTGAGATTTCCAAAACTAGTCATTCTGGTAACTAGCCTGCAATTTATGTAGCTAAGTGGTTTGACTAAGTTGCGACCCATATCCATGAATTTGGGAACATGGATCTCGTGGAGCATGATGTTATTATCCTCTTCAAACAACCTTAAACTAAATCCAAGATTTTATGTTGAAGAGATCCACATATTTTGAATCTAAGATTTGTTGGTTGTAGATCCACTTGTTTAGGATTTGATCTCATCTTGTTGTAACTCCTTTTCCTTTTCTGAAGTAGAAGCTATATGTATAAATATGAGAGGATGTCATTCAATCTGGATAGTTATATAATTAGATAATTGAAGGAGAGGTTAGCGCATAGAGTTACATATTGAAGAGAAGGATCATTGCAATTATTTTGATGCTGGAATAAAGAGATTGTTTTTGCAGATCAAGAGTTCTTGATTGTATTCTTTCTTGGAAGCATATACCAAGAGATGGAGGGCCCCCTCTCTAGTATATGCTACCCAAATAGATTTTTTTTTGTTGTGTGATGTTATTTCAATAGCTACTCATTTCATTTCCTATTCATTTCTTTATGCTCTTTCATTTATGCAAGTGTGGTTTCCCTACATATTTAGGCACTGAAAGCTGAGTTTCTTTAGTGATCACAAAACTCATTGATGATATTGCTTGTTAACCAAAGGAATGTGGTTAATGGTTGAAATATAAGTCCAGTGACCAAAGTTGAATTCTGAATCCTTTTATTTCCACAATTTCATTTCTATAGTTTCATTTCTTCAAGTGTGATCAGTCGAGTGTGGTGTGCATCAAAGATATGAATGTTTGTTAACCCTGAGAATACAAGAGATAGATGAGAAGCCATAGGACTTGAACCTATAACATAATATCCTTTGATATTTCATGTTCTTTCATTTTCTTATTCAAATTTCTTATATTAGAATTAGTTGCCAACTCCTGCATATATTTTTCCAGCATCTCACAATCTTATGAGCTCCTTGGTTGACAATTTAATGGACAACAATTTAAGAAATTGATTTTCCTAACACTTTTGGTGCCATTGTTGGGGAGATGCTAAAGGGAATATGCATTGGTAATTTGGTTTTCAGTCCTTTCATTTAGGTTTGATGCATGTAAAGGGGAAATATACTCATGTCTTAGTAGCATTAGGTGTATGAGTACATGCTTTACCTTGAATTTTGTTTTTTAAAAGTTCTAGTTTTTTACTCAAAGGATTCCCCCATATACTAATCCATGTGAAAGTTAGGGATTATCAACTAGAAATGAACCTTCAAATATGATCAAGAGTTATTGACTAAATAAATATGTTACTCCAATAAATCTCTCAAATCCTAGTAGTAGAAGGAAACATCTTTGCATCTCGGGAGGCACAAACACGGATAGCCATTAACAACATATATGCATCTCATAAAGGGATAGAGGAGAAAAATTTCCATGAGAAAAAAGAAGATCTGGAATCTTTCCTTGACTCTCCTTATCAATTTGGAGAAGAGATCAAAGAGCGATGGACAATATTTGATAGAGAGCAAGCAATGGAACTTGAGATTGAAGAGTTTCTTGCAAGCTTGTACCCATATCCTTTGTGCAAGAACCAAATGTTTCAAGATCCAGGGGGTATGAAAAAGGAGGACATGAAAGCCAATAGTACTGATGAAGAAGATAACCAAAGGATTACTGGATACATTGAATAATGGCTCCAAACAATCATTAGGCCAGGGCACCATTTCATCCTCCAACATCTCTTGGCACTAAATCAAGAAGATCGATCGGTTCCTCATGTTCTTGTATATATCAAATATTATCTTTCAAATTTGAATATGAGTTCATTTGTAATCCTATTATGCACATGGATCCATTGGAAGTACTCCTACACTTGAAAATAAGCTTTCCTTTTCTAAGAAGAGTAGGAGATTGTAATAAATAAATAAATGAAGAAGTAAAGAGAAATAAGTCTAACTGTGAAAATTAGTGTCTTGAATCATTAGGACATGAGCTTTCTACTAGATGGAAAAGCTCTCAATAAGTTTTTTGTGAAGTGTTGGTTTAGAAACATTTTATTTCCTTGTTCTAAAAAGTCTCTGGCAACATGATCGAATAGAGGACTGAAATTTAGTCTCACCCCAATTCTTCCAATACAAATAAATTAATCTTTTAGCACCCAAGAGACTTAAGTCAACAATAGCTAGTATTTCTTGGACTCCTTGGATTAAGAGAGATCATGCATAATTCCAGTGATCGCTACAGATTCCTCCATAATGTTATTTTTTGTAAACACACACACACACACATATATTCATATTTAAAAATTCAGAAGTTTTCAACAATTTTCGAATTTTATGGTTTTCTTCATAAATAAGTTTAGCATCAGGATGATTGATCAAGTTTTCAAAGTTTTATAAGTACAACATGCTAGATTTATTGAAGAACAGATATTTCAATTCAGAATTCAAAGTTTACTGTTAAAATGGTTTTACAAAGAAATTAATTTCTACAATTACAAACATTTCTACAGCAGCAGGTACTTTTTGTAGCTACTAAAAGTCGCATGTAGCTATTCTTCCAGCAAAAGTGTTAGTTATTAACTCATTCCTAAGCTAGCATGCAACATAAGATTCATACAATTTGTGAATTTCATCGAAATTGTCATGAAATTCAAAATTTCGGGAATCTTTATTAGTAATACCAACACTCTTCAGATTCTTCATCAACATCTTCAGATTTTTCACCAGCATTCTTCATCCACATCTTCAGAGTCTTCACCAACATTTTCAGATTCTTCAGATTCTTTAGAAATATTTCCAGGATGCATAGCATAAAATCAGTTACAGAAACAACATTGAAATTAATATCAACTCTATTTAAATTTTTCAAAGAAATTAATTTGGGCTACATGTAAAATTAATTAGAAGGTAATGACTCTTTGAAACTATTTTTCATTTCAAATTTTGAAATTGTGAAAAATATCCTCAATCTGTTTATGAAACCCATCCCAAAATAGAGATGTAGTTTTTTGGGGTCAATTTCACGTAAATTAAGGCGAATATTGAAAATATTCCACATGTGTTTTGTGTAGGATGAGCCCATTTGGATTTCTATGCTGACAATTTCCTAAAATTGTGAAGGATGTGAGAGATATGATAGATTCATTAAACTGATATTTTCCAGAAATATAGTTGCGGATTAGTTTGAAATTCGTGCTCTATTTTGTTTGTTATAAAGTTCCGCAAGACTTGGATCTACAAGGACTTTGTATTTCATATAGAATTTCATTGATCTTAGAAATATGTATCTATGTCACACTATCGAAATTGTCATTTCTGGATCTATGACCTAGTACAAAGCATGAGATGCGCCTAATGCTTGAGTCTATGACAGATGTTGAGGTTGATGGTCGTCATAATGAATCTGGGGGGCCAACCAAATCATACATTCCTCAACTAACCATGTTATTTATGGATTGGAGAGTCAAGACAAACTCTCAGGCCTTTATGGTTTGGATGCAACAACCATGCCTATTTGTTGTTTTGGAGTTTTTGCTTACTGTAGGTGAATATTTTATGCCTTCACTGGGCATAAGAATTGGGCGAGAGGAAGAAATGTTGATTCGTATTATTTTCAGAACGAAATGAAAGCCGAGATATTACAATGAAATACACATAAAAATTTCCAGAAACAGAGAAATACAACAATGCATGATTTATATTAATGAAAGAAATTTACATGGACTATAAAAATATAGAGTGCAAGCCTCGTTAGAATGGTAGCATATTTATCTCTAAGAAGAGATGTGATGGATACACTCATTCACAATAAGATGATTACAATGAGGTTTTGAAGGACTTTTTATGATAAACCTGAATTCCAAAACCCTAGACATCCAAAAACCTAACCCTATAAGATGAAGCACCAAAATTCATGTGGGCCTTGTTGGGGTAAGTTAGTACATTAACTTCCCAGGGTCACAACTTTTAAATATGATCTCCATTTTAGGCGTGTGATAGCCCGTTGGAAAGGTATTTTCGAGAACTACACATTATGTTTCCAAACTTTGACTTTGTCTATAGTTTGATTGTGGCAAGCCAAGAAAACACTGTTTAGAGGCCCAACACGACTTTGGAAGTATAGAAAGATGTACCGACATGAAAACTTCCAAAATAAGCCAGTTGAAATAGGTGGTTGGCCACCAATATCCACCTAGATGTTGTGTAGGGCTTCAAGACAACCCTGTAAGTGCAGAACCCACAATTACAAATAAATTTCCCCATTACAGAGAAATGTGTTGAACTGAAGACTATCCAGATGAGCCAGCTAGAATATGGAACAAGTGGGTGGCCACCAATATCCACCTGGATCAATCCTCTCCCCTTAGGAAGAAATGGTATCCATTGTATTGAGTGCCCTGGGAAGAGGGGAAAGTGTTTTCTGAATTTGAATCTTGGTGAGCTATGTGCCTTGTTGGAGACGTTGCGCTACTTGGTCTATGGAAGGTTGTCACGAACCTATTGTTGGCGGAGTTGGATATTTTCCACCAACCTATTCTTTCTGGGCTTTATGGGGCAATGTATAAGAACCATTTTAGGTGAAGAAACAATATCTTCTTTTTCTTCTAAAATCTGCTTCTGTTGGATAGAAGGTGTTTAGGCTGCAGTGGTTGTAGTGGCCTTCTATGCATCCTTTGAACATAATGTGAAGAGAATGAATTTTTCAGTATGAGAGATTACCTTGCGGCACTATTTTGGTGGAACATTACTCGAAATTACCTCTCGTATCCTGTAGAGCTGACCCCTATATTAATAATGACACTACGAGGTCGAGACTCATAAACAACATGACGTTTCAACATATATGGTTGGCCCAAAACAACATCACAGACATCAAGAGGGGAAACATCACACACTACCTCATCCTTGAAGGGTTGGATGCCATAGGATAGGAGACATTGTTGGTTGACATCGAGATCTCTTCCCTGGTGAAGCCATCCAATGTTGTATGGTTGCGGGTGTGGTGTTGTAAACAACCCCAAATGTTTGACGATCTCAACTGAGCTGAGGTTCTTCTAGATACCGCTATCAAAAATGAAATGCAATGGGGTCCCCTTCACCCACATATGTGAATGGAAGAGGCGCTCCCCCTCTTCAGGATCTACTGGTTCTTCTAGCTAAATTGTTGCGACCGTGACAATAACAGTGGGGTCTGCATCGAAGATATGTCTATTTTCAATATTTTCTGGATCAAATTCCGAATCAAGGTTCGTCTCATTATCTTTGATCTCAACCATCAATGATTGTTTCGAGTGACATTCATTGGTGTTGTGCCAGGGGATTTTGTGGAAGTCACACCACTTCCCAGTGTCATTCTTTGTCTTTGCTTTACCCTTCTTTTCCTTTGTCTTGGACTAGCTTTCGGGAGGTTGTTGGTTAGGATCGTCTTTACCATGCTTTAGTTGTTGCGGATTTGCAGACCCAAACTACCATTTGTTCTAGTGCCTAAATTTCTACCCAATTTTGACAACATATCGATAGGCATCTCCCAATGATGAGATGCTTAGGAAATTCATTTTGGTTTGGATGTACCTATGTAGAGCCCCACAGTATTTCAGAATCAGATGTCGCTTGTAGTCTTTGATACCCAACTTGGTGCGCAAGGTATGGAAAGTATTTGTGAACTCCGACACTATTTGGCTCTTCTCTTGCTAGAGTGTGGTCCATCTCATGTACTGGTATTCATAGTTATCAACAGGGTAGTATTGTTCCTTGACCACATCCACAAAAATATCCCAAATGGGCTCAGCCCCATATATTCCAGATTCCTTTGTGGAACTTTGTTCCTATTAAGCTTTTGTTGGCCCTTGGTTATGGATTACGGAAGAAACTGAAGAATAAGGAAGAGGAAAGGCGAAGTACGAACTGTGCGGAAGGCACATTGACTGAGAATGGGTCGAAGTGGTCAAAGAAGCAGAAAATAAGGATCGAAGTAAGAGAAAGCAAGACGTTGAACGAGAATATCAAGGAAGATAGATCAACAAGAAAGATGGATCGTGGACAACTCAGCAAGCAGAAAAATCCACCAATGGATGTTTTGGATCACTTCGCGGGAAAGAAGGAAAGACAGGTTGGCGAAGCCCTGAAAATGCGGGTCAAAGTGGACCTAGGGTTCTAGAAACCTAGGGTTTTGGTATTTATGGTTTTGACACATAGGTTTTGGTCTAAGGTTGTATGAGAGTCATTGTAATATATAAATAAAAATAGAGAGGAGTAAGAAAAGGTCCATTCGAGGTTGGTCATTGTTCGTCATTATTGTTGATGTTGAGTGATTACTGTTGTGTGGGAGAGAAGTGTTGTGTGAGAGAATTATTGTATTGTAAGATATTCAGTTGGGTGCGAAGATCAACCCTGTAGCTGGGTGCTTAGGGAGGGGAGATAAATAAGGGAGAGAGAGAGAAAGATCTTCAATCAAAGTGCACAGATAGGACTGTATGTTTTCACATAATATATCAAGAAACATAGTTCTGTGGACGTAGCCCTAGGGAGAGGGTGAACCACGTATATCTTGTTGTCCTCTGTGGTTGATGTTGTGTTATTTTTTTCCCGTTGATTTGTTATTGCATTATTGAGCTAGATCTGAGATATAGTTGTGCGAAGTAGGGTTAAGTTGGTAAATAATATCTAGTTGTTGTGTGCTAATGTTTTGTATCCACTTTGCATTTCCTACGGTTGTAGACACATGTGTCTTGCAACCCCCTATTTCTATTTCAAGTGAGACTGCATCTGATCCGCAGGTGTTTCTGAAAGGGCCAGTAGTTAGGGCTTGTTGGTGCACTGTTAGAGTTGAACCCTGGGTCTGCCCTTGTGCCAACAAATGGTTCTGTTGCCAGGACCAGGATATTCTTGAGGGAATGTCAAGGAGGTTTCCATCAAAGATAGAGATTCAGAAGTGGATAGAAGAACAAGAAAGAGACTTCCTCGAAGCTCGGAACAAGAACCCTAATATTAGTACATAAGACTGATTGGGAAGGTATATCTTTACTGATATACATGAGATTTTCTTTGGAGGAATTCATAAGGATCTATACGAGTGGTTAGCCAGATTAGCAGATACCTAGTTTGAAATCAGATCTAGACCACACATGGTTTGGATGTCAGCGCTGATCAAGAAGGTCAAGAGAGTTGATAACGCCATGTCAAGAGAAGTATATCACTAGTTTGATAGAACTATTGGAGGGTACATTACCTAGTTTTCTATTGACAGAGTAGATTCATATAGCCAAGTAGAGATATATTTCTTTAAGGGGCCTAGAGAAAAAAATTTACACTTTTTGAAGATGAAGATCAAGATGCTATTGTATGAGAAGAACATATTGAAGATACAGTAATTAGTCAGATTGAAAAGCTAATGTTCAAGAACTCAGACAACGACAACAATACAGAGGTTGTACATACCCACAGTGGGAGAGCATTCAGAGAAGTCCCTCTGGTGAACCTGTTTGAGAAGAGCCACGAACCACTAGCATAGGACAAAGGGTTCTACAATGGAGAATAATAAGAGTTAGTGAACGAGGAACATTTAGAGTCCACTAGGATAGAGGAAGAGAAGACTGAAGAACCTCACCGGGAAGAATCAGTAACTTCAGGTACTGTGCCTACCATCGAAGTAAGTACTATTACTCCTCCTGTTGTTTTAGAATCATTAAGTAACCAGAGTACTTAGAGTTATCAGAGCACTCAGAGCACTGTTACAAGCTGTTTAGTGCATACTCAGTCAAGAAATCTAGGAAGATCTATGGCAGATGAGATAAGGCTACCCACCTTTAGGGGAGATGGATCTGAAGATCCTGATCAACATTGGTTCTTATGCGAATTTGTATGGAATATTAAGAATGTCACTGACAAAGCTGTTAAGAGAGATTATTTTAGTACTACCCTAAGAGACTTCACACTGAGATGGTACATGAATTTTGTTAAAGGAGTTACACAGCCTAAACCGCTAAATGACATTAAAATTGCATTGACCACCGAATTCAAGAAACCCAAGTCGGAGTCGCAATGCATTACAGAACTGAAGGAAATCTAGCAGAGAGTAGATGAACCTATTTGGGAGTTTGATAAGAGGTTTAAGACCTTGACAGACCGTTTTATTTTTCAGATTTTAGATGAGTAGAACAAGGAATGGTTCATTGCTTCCCTCCTACCACACATCAAAGTTCCTTTGATGCAACAGAAGGTTGCTTCGAAGGCTGAGGCATTGGAGATCACCATGAAACTAGAGCCAACCCCTATGGGAGAATCCAGCTCAGGTATGAGTCAAATTTTGAGTCAGCTAACTAGCTTATCTTTGTAGGTCGAGGACATGAAGAAAGAAAAGGGAAAAGATAAAAGAGAGGACATTTGGTGTATCAGATGCAAATCAGAGGGCCATGACAAGGACCAATGTCCCCTATTTAATGATTACTTAGCCTCTGGAGATCCGAGCCCTTTGAAGCAGGTTACTCTACCCTGGTGTGAGGTATGTAGAAATAGACATCGCCCTAGTGAATTCTATTACATGAAAAAATATGTCCAGACACCTACAAATCTTTACTGCACATTTTGTAAATCTGTGAGGCATGATGAGAAGGATTGTAGGGCTTATGACCTCTTGCATGAACATTCAACAGATAGATATAAGATTCAAGGAGAACTGCACTAGGAGGGAAATACTACGCAGTTTAATTCCCCAGGAAGAGGAAACTTCAACCATCATAGTGATTCAAAGGAAGAGGAGGAGGAGGAGGCATGGGTTGAGGTCGAGGTCAGATCATTTGTTATAACTGCGCACATCCAGGTCACTTGGCAAGGGACTGTCAGAACCCTTGTACTACTTACATCTACTGCAACTCATTCAAACATGTGATTGAATATTGTCCAACATTACTGGCTAAAATCCAGGAGAGATAGGGTGGAAACCAACAGGTCCAATTAATATCAGCAAAACCTCGTGGAGAGGATCCCAGAGTCATTGTTATAACTAGAGGAGGCATTGTTACAAGAGAAGATAGGGTGAATCCAAGAAATACTATAAAAGAATCAGGGGTCAAAAGAGCTGCAAAGAGGACACATTTGTTTGATCCAAGGAAGGAGAAGCAGACGTTTGAAGAGGCAAGAAGAGAATTTGGAAGAGATCAGGATTCTTCATAAAAAACACATCCAAAAGTGAGAGAATGTGTGATGCCTATGGAATTTGATCAGTCTACCGCACCTGGAAAAGGAAAAGAGGTAAGCAAGCTTATGGAATTCTTATGTACTTGCATTAATTTGATTAAGGATGAAATAGTTGTTCAATAACTACAAAATTTGATTAGACAATATGAGATAGGGAGGGTAGATCCTCTACTGAATAAAGAAATACATCAAGTATCTAGGAAGAGAAGGACAAATAAGGAACTACACCTTAATGCTCAGATTGGAGATTATGACATAGATTATGTGGTCCTCAACTTAGGGTCAGAAGTCAATGTTATGTCGAAGCAGACCTGAGCACTGATGGGAAAGCCTAAGTTGATCTATTCCCCTATCAGGCTCAGGATGGCTAATCAACAGGAAGTAAGCCCCTTTGGAAGACTGGAGCATGTCCCTATGGATATCGATGGGGTTAAGACCTTTGTAGACTTCAAAGTGATTGAGATAGTTGATGATAGTTGTCCTTATCCTGCACTATTAGGAATTGACTGGACTTTCAACAATTATGTTGTTGTTGACTTAAAGAAGAGATGAATGACTTTTGAAGGTGATGGTCTTAGGGTCATTGCACCTCTTGATCCTGGTGAAGGTCGTAGATACACATAACCTATCAAATAAGAAGACCGCGCATACGAGTTGAAGAATATATATAAATTGACAACAAGATAGCAGGATTACATTAATCCTACAGAATATGGGAATTTAAGCTGGAGAAGTGACAGCGCATGCTCATCAGACTCTGAAGAAGCACTGGAGAATTGGCAGAACAAGATGTATGAAGTTTCTGCGCAAAGATGTGCCAGATTGACCAGAGAAGTTCGTTGGATCGGCATAAAAGTAAGTAACCTGCCCATATTTGATGGTTTTAATCATTTAGAAACATTCTTATTGGAATTTGAAGAAATTGTACTAGTACAACAGAGGTTGTTGGCACTGGATGAGGCCTTGAAAGAAACACCAACGAGATGGTGGGGAACACATAAGAATAACATCGCAGAGTGGGTGCAATGTCTCACTTTAATGACAGTGTGCTTTTCATACCAAGTCGAAGGGTGTGAGGTTTGATACACAGGTCAGAGTTTTCCGAAGGACCATGTGCGAAGTTGTGAGGAAGCCTAGAGAAAAATTCCTCAAGAACAATGGGTGCATAAATTCATTAACACTTTGGACACAACGCCTATCAATTGGTATCTTCAAGAAGAACTGTGCCTCACCACCGCAGATTGGCACGGTATGAATCAGAACTTTGTAGCTACATTTTTATTTGAAAGTCAGTACCCCACAGTCGATCAAGCCTTACAAGGTGTAAGACATAAAGTATTTGAGGAGGCACATAACCTCCCTATTGAGAAAGAAGAGGATGAATGGACTGCACCTCTTCATAAATTGCAAGGTTGTTACAATATCAATTCTGATGAAGACGATGATCCTAGGAATGTGAACATCGTAGAAACAGAAGCGTAGAGAGACATAGAAGGACCGGGAGTCGAACTAGATTTTATTGGACAACCAATAAAAATCAATAAAGTTAACATTGGAATGGAGAAAACACCTAAGATCGCAAACGTGGGAGATTATTGGGATGATGCCATTATTGATAAGATCACAGAATTACTGCATGAATATTAGGACTTGTTCCCAACCAAGTTCACCGAAATGAAGGGCATTAAAGGGCCCATGGGAGAAATGAAGATCCCCCTGAAACCAGATGCAAGGGCAGTCAAGCAGAGACCCTACAGATTGAATCCCAAGTATAAGCAGAAAGTCAA
>CBVK0101628224.1:0-12626 GCA_900067695.1 Picea abies
CAATTTTCATGGTGTTATGATGCTTACTGTTTACATTTGTTAAATGGTATCTTTACAATTGTTTTGTTTCTCTGTTATGCCTTATCTCAATGATCTGTTCTATGTATGATTTCATGTTGAATGTATAAAGTCAGAAAGGAGAAGTATAATGAGTTTCAATTGTTTCTCTCCTTGAGAATCCCTGCAAGGAGTGCAGTGAATGTCCACAAGGTGTGCATTGATGAGGGTCTGAGTTTTATCTCAGAAAGCTCAAGAGAGATATCATTGTTCTCATACCAATAGAAGTGCAGGTGAAGTACAAAGCCATGTAAGGTGTGCACAGGCCGGTTGAAATATTAGAACTTAACAACCAAGGGGAAAGTTGAAGGACTATTATTGTAAAGAGCGCACAAGGTTGAAGACTCAAATAACCAAGGGTTATTTGTAAGTTTTCCACAAGGAGTGCGAGAAGGAACCCTTTTGGAAGGATTGAGTTTGGAAGTGAAAGCTCAAGAGAGATAATGCCTTTGAAGTGTTCAAAGGGAGACGAAGATCGAAACCATCACATAGAAATTAAGTTCAGGAGGGAGAACACTCAGTCGTTGGGCAGAAGTCATTGAAGAGTGAATCGGGTAGTCATAATTCTCCATGGAGAGCTCACGAAACTACGAGGACCATAGGATCCAGTGGAGCTGTAAGGTGGTTAGGAGTTGGGCGAACTCACCACCCTAATATCAAGAATCCACATGAACTGTTGATCATGGTTCAATATACATCGTTGATCTCGTTTCAACCCACATCGTTGGATCATTTCGTGAATTTAGAGGGTAGAACAAATTATTTGGTTTCAGGAAGTCCTGAGTTGCAAGGAGCAGGGAAGGAGATCCAGACCATTCGATCTAATCCATGGGAGAACCGTCAGATAAGAACCTCCATGGGGTATTGTGTATCGAGGTTTCGGGGGTTGAAAGAGTTTCTTTTCAACTGCAAAAGTTGCGAAGTGCAGAGTGTCGAGGGCTTGTGCGAATATGTGGAAAATCTGTTAAGTGGGGACCGCATGGTTGACAGGTGGCATAACAACAAGCACCCATAGAAAGGTGGAAGTGGGTGACAGGTAGAGGACACACATCCCCTGGGGAAGGAGTCAACCCATTGTTGACTTATCACATCTCGTGGATTTGCAAAGGAGGAGCACGAGGGCTCAACACTCCAACTCGTGAAGCTGCGAGTTGCAAGGAGTGATAAAGCTAGGCCCTAGCCAGTGGTCGCTTGTAGAGGTGCTAGCGAGGAAGGATCCATACCCGTGTCACATCTCGAGTATCGGAGGTTTGGAGTTGAGGGTCTTCAAATCACAAACTCGTGAGTTATGAAAAGTGCTTGCGCTAAGGCAAGGTTGTGGTTGCATGAAGACGTAAGGCTCGTGCCTGGTGTTGAGTTGCGCAGGGTGGATTTTCATGAAGGACTGGTGGATTGTGTAATTTGAGGTTCCAATAGGGATCCGAGGGAGCCGCTTCGGCTCAAGGTGAAGGAAGAACGATCCTATGTAGATCTCGGCCTGAGGGTCGAGGGTATTCCTATCATGAAACATTGAAGACAATTG
Organism: Picea abies; assembly: GCA_900067695.1. NCBI lineage: Eukaryota > Viridiplantae > Streptophyta > Pinopsida > Pinales > Pinaceae > Picea > Picea abies. The sequence continues at coordinate 1,580 of CBVK0101628224.1, forward strand.
AAGTCATATTATTCATAAAATATTGATGAGGGTAAAACCCTTTCACTTGGTTTCCTAAATTTAAACTGTATTGGTCAAACTAGATTGCATATTCATTCATTTTTGAAGCATTTATGACTATGATTTTGCCAATTTTCCATGGCAAGAGACAAACTTTTTTTCTTTCTTTCATAGAAGAAATTGGCCCAAAATCTATATTGTATATAGACATAAATAACAAATATTCTATATAAAACATAAACTGGAAGATAAATTGGGTCTCCACAAGAGTAATAGACTTTGATTAGGATGTAATGTTCATTTGATTAAAAAATTCCTCTTTTGTCTAAAAATGTTTTTGTGTCCAATGACAATATTGAAGTACCATTTCCATACATGATTTTTTTGAAAGAAGAAACAAAAGAATCATAAAATTCATAAAAATGGTACATTACTTTTTTATTCCACAAAGAAGGGTACCATGTATGAAAAGAGTCTACTTTATAGTCGACCTACTTTTCTAAATGTAATCCTTGGAATATGTGACAATATACAATAACAAAGATAAAATATGAGGACATGTAGAATTTCTTGTCCCTCTTAAAATTAGATAATTTAAATGATATTTCAAAAGAGATAATTTTCAACTAGTCAAAAATTGCTTTCTTTTGGATAGAAAAGTATAATATATAAAGAGATAGATGGGGAATTGTAGCAGTGGAATCTTGTCCAAGAATCCTAGAAAGAACCCATGCCATATATTGATATGGTTTTCTCAATTGAATAACTTGTATTGTTGAGATATCATCTATCATTGTTGTGTAATATTCAAGATATTGTGGCAATAAATCCCAACCATCATTTCTATATTTCTAGAAATCCTTGGCTTATTCATGTTTGGAGGTCATTATTGGCTCAGGTAACTAGAGAATTATGCTGAAACTTAATGGAGACAAATAAATCAAACAATATCCCTACAAATGAATGATTCTTTGGTTCTTCTCATTATTATTTGTGCACCATATAACAAGCTATGTAGCATCAAACACTTTTGGAACACACCTTGGCATAGCAATTCCAGATATCTAAATATCATTAGTATCTTTCCTGAGGAAACAATGTAGAGTAATGCTTGTAATCTCTAGACCAATGATATTTTGGATCTTCTCAAATGAAAGTATTCATAGTATCCCCACATAAAATTCATTTCCTCTTGGTCATCGTGCTTTAGAGTTGGCAAGTTATATACATTATTTCTGGTCGTTAATACTAAAGTAACCCTTTTTACATAACAAACTATGCAACTTATTTTTCGAAAGAACACTCAAGGTGAATTTAATTTGAATTTCTTGAGGATAGTCTTGAGAAAATCAACATTAATAATGGTCCTTTGTTAATTAACCATTTTTTGTATCCAATAAAATTTGCATTTAATGTTACTCGGGGAATGTCAAAAAATAAATAAGGATAGACCGCGGAGAAGCAAAGAACCAGATATAAAGAAATGAATTGGAGTAAGTATGATTCTGCGGTGAGATATGAAAATATGGATATGTTTTGAAAAGTGGGTGGAGGAAAGAAAGAATATTTTTAAAACTTGTTATACAAGCTCCAACTCCATGGTAGAACGTTGAATTGACTAAGTACTGTAAAGAAAACAGATGAAGAATCAAATATGAAATGGATGAGTGACTCAAACCTATGGTAATAACACTTGGAAAAATTCTAAGTATGGTGTGATATGAGGATCATGGAACTTTGGAGTGCATTTTGATGATAGTGGGGCTTCATACTTTGATATAAATGTATGATCAACCTGAAAACCCATTGTTCTGCAAATAACTCAAGAATTTACTAAGTGTTGGTGAAAAATATATACGACGGAGAGGGAAGGTGCAATTTGAATGGCGCAGAACTTGAAAGTAAGGCTTATGAAACCATGAGAAATAATATTTTTCTGTGTGTGGGAAATGAGATGTACAAGAGAGAGACTTATAAAATACTTAGTGAAATTTAAGATAAAAAACTAGCTCCAATTGTGGGATAGTAACCCCCTGTGGGTTTCTAAGAATACAAAATCTTGTTCATTGGGAATGAAATCAGTATGATAAAAGAGATTGGAAAATAAAGAATTGCAAAATATGTATAGAAAATGAAAATAAACTATGTACAAGTGAGAGCAAGATTGATCAAGAGAAAAAACTTTTAATATTATGTTCATTTACAAGAAACATATGAATTATTCCCTTCATATTCTTGAGTAAATTCGATTCTATCCCAAGACTTTTTCAATCATATATGGGCCAATCCATAAAGCTTCAAATTTCGTGTGTAGAGAAGGCATTTCCTTGGATTTATGCCATAATAATGTTGGTTGTCCCTTTTGAAAATTGTTGACTAAAGTACTTTGATTGAAGTATCTCTTTATACATTGTTGTCTTTGATTTATCTTCCTCAAAGACTCATTTCTTTGTTCATCCATACACATCATCTTATTATACCTTATTTGCAAAGGATATATTTCTTGTGTGTCTTTGGAATTTATAGCATATGATAAGGCATTTAGTTCCATATGAATTGACATTTTTTCTTCTTTCCCATATACCAATGTATATGGTGACTACCCAATTCTATCTTTTGGTGTAGTTCTACTTTCCCATAATGTGTTTATTAACTTTGTATGCCAGTTTATTTGATTCTTATCATTTGTCTTTTTCAAAATTTAGATCAATGTTTTTTTTGTCATTTATGCAAAACCATTTCCTTCAGGATAATAATTTGATGATTGTCCCATTATAATACCAAATTCCCCAAAACGTTTTATAAAATTTGATCCATTGTCTATGATAAACTTCTCTGGAACTCCAAATCTTGATAAAATATTATCTTTGAGGAAATTTATGAGCTCTTCAGAATCAATCTTCTTGAGGGCTACCAATTCTTGCTATTTTCTAAAATAGTCAGTTGTAGTAAGAATATAATAATGACATTTTCTAGAGTTATGATTAATTGGGACAATAACATCAAGTTCCCACTATACAAAATGTTCTTCAACATTTATACACTATAATAACAGTTTCTCTCTTTTAATTTTTCCATAAAATCTTTGGCAAGAAAAACGCTTTTTGATCATTTCATATGCATCTTTAAAAATGTTTGGCCAATAATAGTTCGCTCTCATAATTCTATGTGTTTTGGTTGTACGTGAAAAATTTCCTCTGCAAATGCCTTCATGAAATTCAATGAGAACCTTTTGGGATTTCTTTGAATCAATGCATATTAGAAACATCCCATCCAAATTTCTTCAAAAACGTTTTTCAACAACAAGTACATATTGGTTTTCTTTCATCTTCAATTCCCTTATTTCTTTTGGAGACATGTCATTTGGGAATTGGCTAGATTTTAAATAGAAAATTATATCCTTATACCATTCTATCATGGATGAAGAAGATCTTGTTGAAATTGATATAACCCAATTTAGTGAATCATTCCTTACCATAAGTCTACACAAACCTTGTCCTTTGACTGCTTTAAATGGCTTGATTTCAATGTCATATTCTTTAATTTTTTCCAACCAATTTTCTGATCTCCCTTCTCTCAATTTTTTATTAAAGAGCATTTTTACCGTAGATTTCATAACATATTCTATAACATGAGATCATAAGATGTAAGTTCTGAAGTGTGATACTACTTTAACGAAAGAAAAAACTTTATTTTCTATTTTTGAACACCTCAACTCATAGTCATGCAAAGTTTTACTCATGAAACTTATGGGAATTTATTATCCTTTGATATTCTTTTGTGTTAAAATATAATCAATGGTCTCTTCTATAGAAAAAAAATATACAATAAAATATTGATGAAAATCTAGAAGGACAAGAACTGGAGTTGAAGTAATTGCATCCTTTATTTTAGTGAATTCTCTTTGAATTTATTTTGTCCATTCAAATTTATGATCCTTCTTCAACCAGAAATTTATCTCTTTCACAACTGTAGCATAGTCTAGGAAAAACCTCCTTACAAAGTTTATCTTACCAAAAAGTTATTGTACTACTTTTCTTGATGTTGGAGGGCTCAGTTCATTGATAGATTTGATTCTCTATGGATCAATGTAAATTCCTTCTTTACTAACTATATGTCCCAAGAATTTTCCCTCCGAAACTACAAACAAACATTTCTTTGGATTGTGAGATATTCCATATAATCTACATCACTTGAATAATTGCCTTAAATGCTCAATGTGATTTCCTCTTACTCTAGAATGAATAGTAATATCGTCTTGATAATCAACCATAGATTTTCCAATGTAATCTTTAAGGACATGATCTATTTCCCTTTGAAAGTTGCTCCAAAAGTTTTCAATCCAAAGGGAATATGTACATATGCATATGTCTCTCAGGGTGCGATGAATTAAGTTTTAAGTCTTTCTTCTTATGAAACTAGTACTTGAATATATCCAAAGAAACCATCTAGCATAGACATAAGATATGAACCAGTCACTTGTTGTAGGATCATATTGATGTTAGGGAGGGGATAATTATCTTTGATACTTTCCTTATTCAAATCTTTAAAATCAACACAAAGATGAATCTCCCAAGTTTTATTTCTTACTATAAAAGGTTATGTAAGCCATTCTAAGTGTGTAATTGGAAATATTATTCTGGCCTTCTTCAACTTTTCCAACTCAATTTTTACCAAAGGTTTTAATTTAGAATTAACAATACTCAAATTTTACCTAATCAATTTTGTTCCTTATTTTAGTGGTCTAATATGTTGAAATATTGATGTATCATACTCCTTCAAGTCATCATATGTCCATGCAAAAGAATCATAATATTCTGTGAACAAAATGATGTATTGATCAACTTATTCTTCAATACAACTAGTACTGAGATTTAAATATTTCAGAGAATCTTGTGTGACAATATTTATTTTCTGATATTCCTACACCTTTCTAACATATACTTCTTCTTTCAAATTGGCCACTTTGGTTTGGCTGTCTCTTGTAAAAAGATACTCAAAATTGATACAATTATTTGTAACAGATGTATGAATTTGATCCTCATATTTGTCTACAACATCACTTGTATCAGTCAAGAATTCATACATCTCTTCATCATTCTCAAAAACATGAAGATAATATTGATTATCAGGAAATGAAGGCCTAGAAATCCTTTTGACATAGAATGTATTTTGACTTTGTGAATCATCAGAATTGAATAAAGATGCATCAACTGCTAGTGATTATGCCTTTAAATTCTTATCTCTTGGTATGAAAGAAATGTTAAATGAAATAAAATAATTAATGAGTTCATTTAATATTTTGGAATAAAATTTCAACTTTTCTTTTTCGATCTTGTATTTCATTCTTATATGATTTCAAACCAATTTTGAATCACTAGTTATGATAAAGTGTTCAATTATCATTTGAGGTGCAACATTTAGTCCTTGTATCAATGCTTCATATTCAAATTCATTATTTGTACAAATAAATTCAACTCTAATTGTGTGTGGATATATAACTCAAATAGGGTTCTTGAAAACAATCCCTACTCTACTTTTAGATTTGGAGTAGGCACCATCAAAATAAATCTTCCAATATCCTTCAAAATAATTTTATCCTTCTTTTTTTGAAATACTTGGCTTGTTTGGGTCAAGAACAACATAGTTCCCAATTTCATAATCAATATAATCTTTCATTAACTCATTATCTTTTTTCTTGAAATAAATTGGCTTTTTGGCTTCTTGGGGAACTTTTACCATTGTTCCATCTTTATTTGGTAACATCATATAACTTCCATCATTCATTATGTAACCTCTAATTAGTGAGCACCAATATCTTCCTAGAACCACTCCATATATTGGAGGCAAATAAACCACAATGATAGTTAAAACAATTGTAATATGGGGTTTTTCATCTATCTAGGCACAAAAATATTTGATTTCACCATATGTTGGGACCTTCCTTGAATATATCACATAGATACTCTCTCCAGTTTCATAATACTTTGTGAATCCCATTCCCAAATATTCCATTACTAATAAGGGCATAATATTGTTGGTTTCTCCACTATCAACCAAAAAATTGTGTAATACCACATCATGATTTTCTATTTTTATGTAGAATGGTGGGACCTTGCCTCTTGGTTTACCTGCTGAAATATTTTGTTGAAGTTTGGAATTTTTTACAACGACCTTAATTCTTGTAGTTCGCTCATCCCGAATCTTGAGAATATTTTATATTTGTTGTCGTATTTTTACAACTTCCATAAAAGGGATAGTAATTCTCAATTTAGACAAACCATCGATTACATTATAAATCATTTGTGGAGAGTTGTTCATTTGATTGATAGTCGGTTCTTGTTTTGATGTTTTTGGAACATTTGTTTTGTTTTTATCTTTTTATTTTTCCCTTGTTTTAAATTTATCAACTTGTGATCTCGTTTGCACAATGTTCTCTTATGAGATGTCAACTTCCTCTTGTTCATCAAATATATACAAGGATGCCTCACATCTATCTGTTTAGATTCAAGACTTTCATGTTGAATGATTTCACCCTCTTGGTCAAAATTTTCAAATTTTTCTTCATCAAAAACCTCTTCCAATATGACAACATTAGGGTTTTTCACCCTTGGTTCTCTTTTTCTATTCTCATATTCATTTCTGATTCTATGTTCTGGAAGAGGATTTATTCTTTGCTCCCTAGCAATAAATCTAGGGTTTTGATTTGTGGGAGAAAAATTTTCTCCTCTCCTTAATCTTGTTAGCTCATTTTAAATTTGTCATATTGTTCTATTAATATGAGTTATTTAAAATCTCTTATTTGTCTATTAATTTAATCCTAGATCATTTATTACATTAACTATTACTCCTTCAAGGATCCCTTCACCAATTCCTCTATTTTCAACATTCCTTATTCCCCATGTTATCACCCAAAAATTGCTCATACAAATACATACAACGAATGAATAAATAGTCAAAACAAATAAAGAATACAACCAATAATTATATGAGGATCACACTTGGTTTGGCCAGATAATCACAAAAATATGAAAAATGATCCTGAATTTATGAAAACATTCAACAAAGAAAATGTGTGTGCATCTACACGGGCTAACATAGCGTGAAACGCTCACAATGCATGCCCCATGTGACTAAAAATAGAGAAACCCACACGCATGAGGAAACAATGCATTGATTATTTTGGTCGGGCCTCAACCAGTTCTGGGATGAAGTGGATCTCATCCATACCCCAAAATCGCCCTAAAATTTCTCCTTTGGATCACTGAAAATATGGGAGGTTCCTCCAAATACCTCTCCATTCACACTTGAAACTAGTTCTGAAATATCTAGCCATCCTCTTATAAATAGAGAATCATTGTATGCAAAAGAAGAGGAAGTTTATTGTAGTGTTATGTTGTGCAAATGTTCTTGGATAAGCCATTTGTTCTCTCAAGAATAGTTTGAGCAAGTATAACATAGATAAACCATTCCACCTCTTGGGAAGCTTTAACATACATTTATTAATTATTGTCAATTTAGAATAGGAGAGTAGAATATCTATTTTGAGGGATTCAAGATCCCTCCCTTAGCAGGAATAGGGGATTCATAAATGTCACATTTCTCCTCTTGGTGTTCCCAATTTTAAAATACCATTTTATATTGGATAACCACTCTGTGTGTTCAATGTCATGCATCCTTTGTTAATGGTTATTTAGTTCATATTTGTTTGTTAATAATTATCTTCTGCTTTGATATATATTTAGTTTCTTTTAGATTGACTAACCTGCTAACCATTGTTATGTGTTGTTTAGATAGTTCAACTAAGAAATTAAGGGATCTATTTTTGCTCACTCAAGTGAAAAAAGGAACCCAATAGTTTGGAAACCATACTGGGGATTGGGGATGAAATTCCCCCCCCCTTTGGAATCTTATAATTTCTATTCTCATTTTCAGGTGTTTGCAGGGTCCAAAACCGGCTCAACCCACCCTTTAGACACTGAAATTTATCCCTCTGTTAGAGGATTCCATTTCAATTTTTCATCCCGTCATTTTCCTGTTAGCATGTTGGTTTGGGAAAAAGAGTTGCGTGTCAATGTAGAATTGCACATATACCTCTCTATCATTTTGCACAGTCTATGCACTTTGTGCACCTGTCTATGCATAAAGCCATGCAAAATGTCTTTTTCACCACACAGTAAGGGATTTTGAGGGTGACTTTTTTTAGTAGCTTATATTTATTTTATGCACTTTGTAAAATCCATAACAAGAAGGCTTGAGATTCATTCGTGCATAGATAACTTAGTCATGCATAAACGTCTTGGGGGATTAAAAAGAACCATAGTATGTTTTGATTTCCTTGGTTGCCACATGGATGACTTAAAGTTTAGCATTTTAATTTCATTGAAAACTTTCCTTTTACAAACATCACATTAATTTGGGACTAGAAGGATATTTTCACAATCTTGGAGTATTCTCTTTCCTCACACCATAGTGTGATATTGGAAATCAGAAGAAGAGATTGCTCAAAGAAACATCCATATCCCTTTAAAATTGACCATTTTTAGCAGAGGCCAATACCTCTTAGATTTGTTTTGAAACATAATTTCAAATATTTGTAAGGGACCACACATGCTCACATGTGCACAATCTTAGGATAGTTTCAAATTATTAGAGTAAATCACTTAAGAAGTTTTAGGAATTGTAAGGGCCCACACATGCCCACATGTTCACAATCTAGGGATAGTTTCAAATATTTATCAGATTAAGAAACATTCTAGGGATATTAAATCTCAAGAGTAAGAACTCACATGTCCACCATGCTAGTTACCTAGGGATTTGTCAATTGTTGCAAGGATGTTTTGTGAAATCTAGTAAGTTAGAATTAAGAAATAATTGTAAAGGACCAAGCGATGTCCACATGCCAAAAATGTTCTCACTTAACATATTAAAATTCACCACACACCATTACTTCTTGCACACGTCACATATTAACAAGTTTTTTTGTTAGATACTTGAAACCGTAGTATGCCCTTCTCATGCTCATAAGCAATCTGGGAGGATCAGAAGGGAGTCATTTGTTTAGTAAAAATATTTTTGTGAACACTATTTTTAATCAACAAGGTTGGTCCATGACTCCAAACTCACATCCCACTCTCAAATATGAAAAGAAACCATAATCAACCAACTTCTAACCTCCACAGGAAGAACACAAAATAATTTGGTAGTCTAAGTTATGATTTTGGGGACAGGCATCAAAATAACTCCCCATCATCATTTGTTTCATAGAAACTTAGAAAGTTACAAAATAGGATACCAAAATCCTCCAAATCAAGAATTCCTACACCATAAGGTAGGGATAAACCCATGAAGTGTCGAAGGTTGAGGTCAATTTTTTCTATGCATGCTTCCTTGCATCACCCAACCCTTAGAAAGCATCCAACCTGTGACTGATTTCTGAGGCCAAAAATATAAATGTTGTGCTTGATCAAGGTGACTTAGTGGGAACATTCTACATTTTATACACCCAAGGTGGTGATTTTGGGCTACAATCACACCTGAATCATATTTTTAATGGTTGTTGGGAAATATCGCCAGTACTTCAGGGATATGCCCCCTTCACCCCTCATTATAACTGATTGTTCATCCCTTTAATAGTATCCTGTGAAGTGGGTTCTGGCCCCATTGGCAAGTGATGTTTTGGAGGTCCAATGCTATTTGAGAGGAATGACGTTACATCGGATAGGACACGTGAATTCTTTTTTGATATTTTCCCATGCGAAGTCAGAAAACAACCAAACTACCTATTACATTGTTGTGATATGTATGATTGTCACCATTTGATTACATGTAGTTTATGAATACATTGTTATAGTAATTTTTAAATAAAATATTCTATCATTTATTCTCATCACCATTCAAACACATCCACATATAGTAAAGAATCATAGGAGAACCAAAACATCCCTTCCATTATAGGTTCTTGAGAAACGTCCCCCCAATTTTGGGAGGTATCCCCAACTTGGATGATACATCAACGCAACCATCACATACACTAGTTTGTGCTACAGTTATAGTCTCAATGTTGCTTGGATCCACCTTGCTTGGTACCACTATCCAGATCACTTCACCTACCAGTCCTCCACCATAAGGAGGCATAACTCAAAATTCGTCACAATATACAAAATCCCAACCATCCTCACAAGGAGCGTCTTCTCAACCACAACATATCATGGTTGACACTCCCCCATCCATGACATACTTGGAATTTATCACTATCCTGGATTTTACCAAATTAATGAAAGATCGTATATTACATGACCCCACTTTTCCAAATATGCCAACTAAGTTACCTTCTAACATTGCCAAATTTGAAGGAAAACCCAGAGAAGACCCATCTAATCACATTATGTCTTTTCACTTGTGGTGTTATTCCAATAGTATTATCGAATATTTCACTCACTTATGACTATTCCAAAGAACACTCACTAGTCCCTCTACTAAATGGTGTGTGGATAATAAATTAGGGTCCCATTCAACCTTTGAGTCATTGGAGAAATTATTTTTATCCTTCTTGAAACTCCTAGTGTTCTATGACACCCGCTTGGAAATCCTATCCAAATTGAAAAAAACCTCGGCCATCCATATCGTTGATCATATCCATTAATCAATAAGAAGAAGGATTATTTTCAAAGTAGATACCACCGTAGAACAATAACTAGATCGGTTCCTCAAATCACTAGTTCCTCTCCTCTCCAAAGATGTCACCACTAGTTTCCCTCAAAATGAAGATGGGGCAATCACTAAGGAACATAAATTTGAATTAATTTAATATGAATAGGGGTACCTTTATACCATGTTACCTTATTCCCATCTCCCTATACCATTTGGCCAAGACAAACCCATAACATCGTACAATGTTGATGGATTGATTAGGTTCATGGCCCATACACACATTTGGGGTCAATCCATACCAACCAACATATGGAGGAAACCCACACTTCCCTCCCCCACCACATCAACTACAATTCATGGCACCACCAGTACCTACACCTCCCACATCAACCTC
>CBVK0101628226.1:0-15092 GCA_900067695.1 Picea abies
ATATATATATATATATATATATATATATATATATATATATATAGATCAATGGTATCATATGTGTTTTTGATACAAAAACATAACTCACTTTAGCCACATGACTAAGCCCCATACGCTAAAAATGTTCCCTCAGTACATACAAATTGGGAGTTCATAGACTCCTATGCTTCATACAAAAGTGGGAAACAACCATACATGATTCAACCCCTATGGAGCCCCTATCTCTAAAAGTTCACCATCCAACGAGTCTGCTGGTGGATCTCTAGCACTTACACGATCTCTCAGTCCCCCACCAAGGGTCACCTCACTCACAATTATGCGGCCAGGAATTTCTACTCCCATCACCGCTTCTAGTCATAAAATATACCTCCAGCTAATGTCTACACCTATTCACTGCTCTAGGATATGATCGCTTTGGATATGTGGCCATCTATCCTCTGACACTCCATCCAAGACCACCTCCACAAATCCTCCACCTCACAGACCTTTGTAGCCATGTCGTCTATCACTTAAGCATGTGCGAGACCCACCCTAGGATCCTATGATGGCCCAGTTCATAGGTCATCATATCATCGACACCTCCTCTCCTGACCCTCAGTCTCCTGCTCATCCTCAGTAGCACATGAAAACGCATCCTTTCGGATGATAGGCCCAACATATGCATAAACAAACAAAAGGTTGTATCAATATTTCTGACATCCAAGTATATAAATCAAAAAATATATAGTATGAAAAATAAAGCAACCTCACCTCAATGATCTCATAGCTCTCACTCTGATAGACACATATCCAAATGATGACAAAAATCAATCCTATTGTACAGGAAATCCAAAACAATATGTCCAGTCTGACACCGGACTCCCTCAAAAGAATGTGTGAAATAATGATCCACTGCCACCACACTGGCATGGAAACAACTACGCCCACCTCATCAGTCGAGGGTCACGTAGTAGTGGTGGGTCTACAAACACTATAGGGCATAGGAGGATCACCCTCTCCAACAGGAAAGTGCATTTCACATAACCAAAAGAAAACCCTTCACTCATAGTAGTGATGCACCTTTCTAGATGAGATACCATACAGGCCCGCATGAAGTGAGCCCAATAATACATGGAACCCTCCATCACTCAATCAACAATTTTCATATGATATCCAAAGATGTGTTGGGTCCTCAATGAACTAAAAATCCTCACAATCATAGCGCAAAAACATTGCATCTCCACTAATTTAATAGAAGCTATGCTAATATATAAACCACTCATAACCACGTTTCTCAAGAAATGGCGGCTCACCATCGTTGACATCGTAACCCTTGGTGGAATCCTTGACTACGTCGATAACTCAATGCCCTGAAAATGGATCCCAATAATAAAATAAATATCGAGGTTAGTCATAATGTGGATATCCCACCCCCAGACCTCAAACAACTTCCACTCTTGCCACCACATCCAGATGATAAAATCTAACAAGGAATCCTACGACTAGATCAACGAATAATAAAAAAACTACAGTAGGGCAACTCAGGTCAAATGACATTGAATGTAGTGACCATCCCTCACAGGCCTCCACAAATCCTCCCAATCCCTCTCATGCTACTGTATCGACATATTAATAGTCCACTCAGTCACCTACACCAAATCCAACAAAATTCAATTAGTTTTTCTTCCTACAAAAATAAAAAACATTCACAAAAAATCAAAATTTCCTACATGTGTGGTGGTACCCCCCACAAACATGCACATTTGTAAGGTTTTATCCCATACAATCATACTCATCAGCACGAGTGTTCATTCTATAGATTCATGGTTACAACGCGACAAATCCAGAAACAACCACACATTGCATGTGTGGTTGTACACCAGACATTCATGCACATGTACATAACTTATCCTCTAACAATCGTGCACCTTTGCGTTATTATTTTTTTAACAACTACGCTCATATCAAACCTCCTCTACACAAAAACAAACATGATACCCATGCACATCTGTGTGAGAGATATTGAGACAGGTGTGCATTCGGTGTGTGGCTATATTAATAACACTTGCACACATTTGTGCTAGAACCATGCTTTCTCTCATGCAGTCCATCATTCCCAGTCATAAAAATGACCATACGTTCCTCCGTACGACCCTTAACCCCAACAAAAAAAAAACCTAACCTATGCAAGAAGTTTTGACGACTTACTTGGCTCTCTCGCATGCATAATCCAAATCCATAGAGTCTCGTAACACTCAAATCAGTTCACAGACCTCCATGTAGACAAGTCCAAATGAGGTGTCATTATGGGCCCCACACCCATATATACACCCCCTTCATAAAAAAATTCTTCTTTGTTCGAGATCCCACAAGATTCATTTTTTATAGTGTTTGCGCCATCGTGATCTTGACTTTGTCACCTTCATACTAGTACCCTTGGTTACACATTTCATCACCAAGCCCCAGGGGCCCGTTTTTTCACCCCAAGCACATGTACACATAATTATCATACATTGAATTCTCAAATAGCTATAATATCTACTTCATCTTCAGATATGCTTCACATCAAGTATTTGGTTTTTCATGTGCAGGTACTAATCATCGAATTCATTAACACCTTCAGTCTAGGAAACCCCATGATCCCTTCAAGTGTATGATAAAAAATGGCATGTACTTGCACCCTCTGTAAATAACTTCATATCCCAATAATACCCTTTGAAATTTATCCTTAGGATCCCCACAAACGATTCTGTGGTACCATCACCTCCATTGCATTCACATACTATCAACCCATATCCTTCTCATGTCCATGAGTTGTCCCACATATATTTTCCCCTTGGCATCTTGACACTCATGTTTTTCTATCCATTTAGGCTCAAGAGTCCTTGTAGTGTTACACCCTAGAGTAAGAACCTCATACTTCTTCCTCATAATTGTGCTAAACACTCCATTATGGACTCCCACATCATGTTATTGGTTACATTAAGTACACCTCAACATTATCATTATCCCTCCATATCATCCTCCATCAATATACCTGTTACATAAAACCACCCATGGGCGCCCCACCCTTCATCAATTACATTCCCCTACTTGCACCTCATGAGGCAAAGCCATATTTCATTGGGGCACATGTTTCTGTATGTGTACTTTCAAGCCAATTACTCTTTATTCATTGTATAAAGTAACCTTTTATTTTCACCAATTTCATATATGTTGGCCATCATAGACAATGGAATTTTTTCCTTACCACACAACAACCCATGTCGCCCTTGGTTGGGACATTTCATTTTCATCACCATCTCTGAAAATATACCCTTATCATGGTCAAAATTTTGACTATCACTAACAACCTTGTCCCAAAATTTTGTATTTTGACATATCATCCACTCCTTTGCAGTCTCACCCATTCATCACAGTTAACCCAATATATGGTCATCCCCTTGACCCTAGATCATGTTTTAAGGTTGTTTCCATCATTCCATTTTTCCCCAACCAAGGGAATTTATTACGTCCCATACAGTTTGAGCTTCATCCATATTTTCCTTCATACAATTTTCGATACCATTTTTATCAAATCGATGTCAAGAATCCCTTTTCATCTTGCAGTCAATACCCATTCCCTCTCGACATTAGAATAAGTTTCTAGGAAGGTGGAAGTATCTTGGATATCATTCCACTACCAATGTGTAGTCTCGAAAGACACATAAAATTTCATCATTTCTTTTTGATGTCGTTGATCCCCATAACATTTGACTCCAACAAAGTTTCATGTTATAGTGCATCTTAATATGAGGTCATTGCAGTTTTCAATAATCGATGAATACCTCTGAAGTCAATGCCTCTGAGTTATTGACATCTTACACCATTTTCCATTTCTCGATTCAGATCCAATTCATTCCATAGAACCATCATCTGTTGTTATTGATACCCCTAAAGGAAATGTAGACATCCACTTCATCAACAATTTTTTAGCTACAATCTTATTATTCTAGTTTCATGACAAGAACATGGGGCATGGTCACCTCATTTGTACATAGATTTTGATTTTAGTTTTTAGAAAATGTTGGAATTAGTTTGAATCCCCTTTTCCTCAGATGGGCCACTCTCAGCGTCCCTCTTATCGACAACTACAACTCTCTTATTCTTATGGAAATTTTAGCAGAAAGAAACATTGATATATTTTGGCTATACATATGATCCTAACCTCACAAATCAAGGGGCATTTGTTATCACAAAAATATTTCTCATACAAATACATACAACAGATGAATAAATAGTAAAAAAGAATACAACATATAACCAATAATTACAAGAGGATCACTCTCATCCTAGCCAGATAATAACAAAAACATGAAAAAAGATCCTTAATTTTTGTGCACATTCAACAAAGAAAGTGCATTTGCATCCACATGGGATAACACAGTGTCAAAGACACACAGTACGTACCTCGTGTGACTGACAATCAAGCACTTTGCATGTATGCCGAAACAACGCATTGATGATTTTGGTCAGGTCTCAACCACTTCTGGTATGAAGTGGATCTCATCCATACACTAAAGTTTTCCTAATATTTCACCTATGGATCATTGAAAAGATGGGAGGTACCTCCAAAGGCCTCCCCATTAACACTTGAAACTAGTTTTGAAATATCTATCCATCCTCCTATAAATAGAGGATCATTGTATGCAAAAGAAGAAGAAGTTTATTGTAGTTTATGTTGTACAAATGTTCTTGGAGAAGCCATTTGTTCCCTCAAGAATAGTTTGAGCAAGTATAGCATAAGGAAACCATTCAACCTCTTGGGACTATTTTTCATAGATTTATTCATCATTGTCAATATATAATAGGAGAGTAGAAGCTCTGCTTTGAGGGATTCAACAACCCTCCCTTATGAGGAATAAGGGATTCATAAATCCCACATTTCTCCTCTTGGTGTTCTCAATTTCAAAACAACATTTTCTGTATGGTAACCACTCTATGTGTTCAATGTAATGCATCATTTGTTGATAGTTGTTTATTTCATGTTTTTTTGTTAATCATTCTCTTTTATTTTGATACATGTTTGTTTCCTTGTAGGTTCACTAACCTGATAAAAATTATTATGCGTTGTTTAGCTAGTCCAACTAAGAAATCAAGGGATCTCTTTTTTCTCACCCAAGTGACAAAAGGAACCCAACACCCAAATTTTCAATATTCTTCGAAGTTGATGCCCCTTGATTTGAAAGGGAGAGATTATCCATTTGTCTGTGGAATTTCCCGAGGATGACATCGGGATCAACATCTATTTCCAACATAAAATCTTCCATTTCCATCACTTTATACATATCTCCATTTAGGTGTTCAGTTTGTGCAACTTTGATGGAAAATTTCACATTTTAGGGCATTGCATTTTTGTAACATCCAAGTATGACTCAAGCATTTGGCTTTTGTTCTTCTAGAATCTGATTTAGTTTCTTAAAAAATCTCAGATTGAAATCTCTAATCCTTTTACCCTTCATCAAATGCATTTGGGTGAATTGAGTGAGAAAAGTATGATATGATACTAGAGGAGAATACAAAGTGAAGAGCATGGTTTCTAATTCATCAAATTATGAAATTGATATTGCATGAAGAGACATATGCCATTCATATTTCAAGAATGTCAATGTTTGAATAAAAATTATGACCATTACATCATCATGTTCTACTAAATGAATCTCACTCATGCTCAAAAACATATCCATGTGTCTTATGGGGTCCATCACTCCATCTCCTAAAAATGTTAGCAAAACTCCTTGTGGAAGAGTTGGAAATTGAGGTTGCTATCCTTGTAGATTAAGTGGGCTATTTTTAACACTTCTTCGTGGAACTCTTTTCATTTATTCATGATTATGTTCGTTTTCATTTCCTTATTTTCTATCACCCATGATTGGATTATTCTCCTTTTCAGTGGTGAAACTTTCTTCAGTTTCTAAAATTTTAAATTGTTTTATTTTATTTCATGTTAGTGGGCCCTTGTATGATTCTATCTTCAATTTCTATTTTTTCTTCTCAACCTTCTTGCAATTTCTCTTTGCTCTTCATAGGAAAGTGTTTCCTGAGATCTTTTAATCTATCATAAGTTTTAGTTGTTGTCAATGTCAAATTGTATAATTTATGAAGAACATTGATTTGATTCCAAATACCAACTTGTAACTGGGGTTGATTTGCTTGAGGCAGAGTCGATAAAAATGTTGATGTCTCAATCTATTCATGTCCAAACAACAACCTCATGAGGATATTAATCCCTATACATTTTTATAGAGGTGGCACTCCTATGTAATTTATTTAAAGAATTGTCTTTGAATATCTTTGAACACTAACATGAAAAATAGGAGAGTACAAAATAACAAACTCC
The DNA here is from genome assembly GCA_900067695.1 of Picea abies. Lineage (NCBI taxonomy): Eukaryota > Viridiplantae > Streptophyta > Pinopsida > Pinales > Pinaceae > Picea > Picea abies. The sequence continues at coordinate 6,359 of CBVK0101628226.1, forward strand.
AAATATTTATGAATCAAATAAATAAAAAAGTTGTTTACTAAAAATAATACACATTCATAAAAGAATTCCTAAGAAATGGGACAGGAATATACACTCATAAAATATAATATTTGCAAAAATATTATATAGAAATAACAATTACAGAAAATATAACATAAATCTCACATCCATCAGAGAATTCAATTATTTTCAATCACATTCAAGGTAGGAAAGATAAAGGGCCAAATATGATAGAAATTTAAAATAGTCTTTTCATTGAAAACAAAATAGAATATTATAGGAAAAAATTTAATATCCAATTCCTAAAACTCATAGATCAAAAGATATTATTAAAGTATATCCCTAACGTAGTTCTTTGGAAGTTTTTCAAAAAATAATATAGTCTTTGATAGTGTTGAAAAAATAAAATGAATTCATCTAAAGTTGGATTGGGATTGGGCTCTTGTGGACCATCAAATAATGACACAAACATGAAAAAGGTTGAACTGTGATGGTAGTCTCTCTCTCGCTATCTAGATGTTGATGGACCTTTTGAAGTCTCCTTTGTTGCAATTTCATGACTGGTACTAACCGCTTCTGTTTAAACTTCTTCAATTATCTTGATCAAAGATTCCTTTAACCAATTTTCAATATAATCTTTCATAGGTGCAATGGTTATTTATTGTATGAATTTGATGTCAAACAATGTACTTTCATATTATCAATTATCAATTGAGTGTTGGTGTAAAATTAAGTGTTTGCGATCTATTCATTTCTATTGACATAATTTACAAGACAATTCTCCACTTCATGTTTTCTATATTCGATTAGGCTATTGAACTTTTCTATCGATACATCCTTTAGCATTTCCAGATATTCTTCAAATTTTTCTCTTGTAATGAGAATGTAATTTGATATTAATCTTGGGTGTTGGACCTCTACTGTGCTTCCTTCCAAATCTAATTCAATTAATTTAAAATAAGATTTCCTCTTTTTAACAATTAGAGTTTCAAGATCACTTAATTTTTCTTTCAAAGTTTTAATCCTTTTCATCCAAGAAGCCTTTAATTGTTTTACACGTGTTGGGTATGGAGTATATTATTCTTTTTTCTTTAGTTCATTCATATTATAAGTTTTTAAGACAAATGTTATTACAATATCTTTGTAAAAACCCTCATCATTTGTGAGGTTGGCTTGGAGGTACTCTCCTAAATCAGTTATCGTAGATCCCAAATAAGTAAAACTAATTACCAAACCCCATGCCCTCAAAATGAGATACATCCTCTTTTTAATGTTTCCCCAACATATCATCTAACTGTAGCTAGAAAACTTGATGTTCCTTTTAGATTTGAACTCGATTCATGTGTTCTATCTAAAATTTTTCTAGGTTGAATGATAGTGATTATACTTGAAAATATTGGGGGTGGAATTAAATCATATTCCATTTCCTTAACTCTTTCTTTAAGCATTGTATTTTCATCCTCCCTTTCATCTACTGACATTTCTAGAGAATCACCAATAGATCTATGAATCTTGGCAATCCTTCATGGTAAAATTCGTTTCAAATAAAATTTTGGATTTGTTTTTTTCCTGGACCTTCTTTCCAATAAATTTTTTTTTGGAGTCTCTATCAAATGAAGCAATGTGAACTGTTAATGAGTCTTCTTCATAAAGGACTAGTTGTTTTGTCACCATTTCTGTTGCAATTTCACGACTCTCCTAAATTCTTTGTTCATCATCTGAAAAATCTATAACTTTGACGTTTGTGTCCAAATTGATGTCTTCAAGGATATCATCATCATCAGGTATGGGATAAATTATTTACTATTGATTTACATGGCTTTTCCTTTTACTACTTATACTGAGCTTATGGAGTATCTCTAAATTAGTTCCTAAATTACAATTTGTGGATTTGGTTATGGTATGCCTCTTTTTTCATAATAACTTTTATATGTTGTACTTTTCGCATTTGAAACTTTTCCATGTTTTCGATGTGCTTTGTTTGTGCTAGAAATTGTTTCAAGATCTTAAAACAAAACGTTTTCTGGATTTTTAAATTGTTTCAAGATCTTAAAACAAAACGTTTTCTGGATTTTTTTCATCATCTTCATATTCTCCATGTAAATAAGTATTTATATATGAAACAATGAAGCCAACTGAAGTCATAGGGTTCATAAAATATTGATGAGGGTCAAACCCTTTCACTTGGTTTTCAAAATTTAAATGGTATTGGTCGAACTGGACTACATATTCATTATATTTTTGAAGAGTTTATGATGGCCATTTTGCCAATTTTCCATGGCAATGAAATTAATTTGTTTTTCTTTCTTTCATAGAACAAATTGGCTGATAATCTCTATTTTCTAAAAACTTCAATCATAAATATTCTATTTGAAACATAAAGTGGAAGAAAAATTGGGGCTTTGTGAGAGAAATAAACTATGATTATGCTGTAATATTCATTTGATTAAAAACTTCCCTTCTTGTATAAAAATGTTTCCACGTCTAATGATAATATTGAAATACCATTTCCATACATGATTTTTTTGAAAGAAGAAACAAATGAATCATAAAATTCATAAAAATGGAACATTGTTTTCCGCTTCCAGAAGACAAGGTACCATGTATGAACATGATCTACTTTATATTTGACCTACTTTTCTCAATGCAATCCTTGGAATAAGTGACAATATAAAATAGAAAAGATCAAATTTGGAGACTTACATAATAATTTCTTATCCCTCTTAAAATTTGATAATTGAAATGATATTTCAGAACAGATAATATTTGATCAATCGAAAATTTATTTATTTTGGATAAAAAAGTATAATATATAAAGATGCACATGAGGAATTGTAGCAATGGAATATTTTCCAAGAATTCTAGAAAGAATCCATCCCATACCTTGATATTGTTTTCTTAGTTGACTAACTTTCATTGTTGATATATCCCTTGTCATTGCTGCAGGATCTTTAATATATTGCAACAATAAATCCCATCTAGTGTTTCTATCTTTCATGAAAGCCTTGGCTTCTTCAACTTTGAAGGTCATTGTTGGCTCAAGTAACTTGAGAATTCTGTTGAAATTTGATGGTGCCAAATAAATTGGAAATTGTCCCTGCAAATCAATTATTATTTGCTTCTTCTTGTAATTATATATGCACCATATAACAAGATCTGTAGCAACAAAGTCATATGGAATGCACCTTGCCCTAGAAATTCCATATATCCAAATATCATTAGTATCTCTTTCCTAAGGTGGAAATGTAGAGTAATGTTTGTCAGCTCTAGACCAGTGATATTTTGGATCTTCTCATGTGAAAGTATTTAGAGTATCCACACATAAAATTTCTTTCCTCCTAGCCATCGTGATATAGAGCTGGAAACTTATCTACTGTCCTTTTCAGTGTTCATACCAAAGTAACCCTTTTTACATAAAAAAAAAACCTACAACTATTTTTTTTAAATAAAAATTAATGTATATTTAATTTTAATTTATTGAGGATAGTCTATAGAAAACTGCCATTAATAATGCTCCTTTGGTAATTAACCATTTTTTTTATCCAATAATATTTTCATTTAATGTTACTCATGGAACATGACAAAATAAATAAGGATATAATGTAGAGAAGAAAAGCGATAGAGAAATAGATATAAAGGAAAAAAGTGGAGTAAGTATGATCCTACAGTGAGATATGAAAATATGGCTAAGTGTTTCAAAGTAGGCAGAAGAAAGAAAGAAGATTTTTAAAACTTGTGATACAATCTCTACCTCTGCAATAGAACATTAAATTTACTAAGTATCATGAAGTGGATGGATGAAGACTCAAATATGAAATGGATGAGTAACTCAAACCCATGGTAATAACACTTGGAAAAATTCTAAGTATCCTGCTATATGAGGATTGTGAAACTTTGGAGTGAATTTTGATGACAACAGAGCTTCAAACTTATATTTAAATGTATGATCATCCCATGAACCCATCATTCTATGAAAAACTCAAGATATGACTAAATGTTGGTAAAAAATAGATACAACAGAGAGGGAAGGTGAAATTTTAATGGTGTGGAACTTAAAATAAGGCTTATGAGCTTGTAAGAAGTCAAAATTTTTCTAAGTGTGGAAGATGATATGTACAAGTGAGAGAATTATTTGATACCTATAGTGAAAAGATACCATGTGGCTCTACTCATGCTATGTAGATGACCTTCCATATCTAAATAAACATATCTTTATAGAACAATGACATATTCATGAGTAGTAGTACCTCTCAAATACTTGATAATCCAATTTAATTCCTTATAATGCTCTTTACATGGATTGTTGATATACCTTCTCACAACTCCCACTACATGTGAAATATTGATCCGTGTGCACACCATCACATACATCAAGCTAGCGACTATCATCGAATACAAAATCTTGGTATGTAGTCTATCTCCTCCTTCATCCAATTTAATTCCTTATAATGCTCTTTACATGGATTGTTGATATACCTTCTCACAACTCCCACTACATGTGAAATATTGATCCGTGTGCACACCATCACATACATCAAGCTAGCGACTATCATCGAATACAAAATCTTGGTATGTAGTCTATCTCCTCCTTCATATTTGGACACATCTCCTTAGTTATTTTTCAATGGATGGACATAGATTTACTAACTAGTTTTTCATCATACATTTGAAAACTTTCCAACATCTTCTCTATGTACTCACCCTAAGAAAATGTTAATTTTATATTTTTCCTATATCTTGTTATTCTCATACCAAGGATATTCTTTCCAACACCCAAATACTTCATCATAAATGAATTATATAATTGTATCTTGATTACATTTATATCTGGCATTTTAGACCCTAGAACAAGCATGTAAACTACATATAGTAACAAGATAATATGTCCACCATTATCTAGTTTCTTAAAATAAACATGGTAGTCTGAATGACATCTACTATAACCTTGTTCTATCATAAACCTATCAAATTTTAAATACCACTACCTTGGAGCTTGTGTTTATACATACAATATCTTCTTCAAACTGCATACTAATTTTTCCTTCCATTTTACATTATACCCCTGTGGCTACTACATATAAATATATTCCTCCAAATCCACATGGAGAGAAGATATATTGACATCTATATTTTTAAGATTTAACTCTTCTACTATCAATAGACTTAAAATAGTTCTAATTTAAGTCATTTTAACAACACGATAAATGTTTTCATCAAAATCTATACCTTTCTTATGTGCAAACCGCTTTACAACAATTCTAGTCTTGTACCTCTTATTTCCTCCATCTTCTTCCTTCAGCCTATAAACAAATTTATTCGAAAATGTTCTTTTACCTGCAGGAAACGAAACCAAATAACAAGTCTATTTATGTACCAAAGAGTCCATCTCTTTTTTATTCCTTGCTCCTACTTCTTCCTAGTTTCTACCTAGATTGTTATTCATATATTTTTGGTTTACTAGATTCAATCAACAATAAATAATACAATGAAGGAGATTATTCTTGAGTGGGTTTACTTAACCTAGTATATATTTAAAAACACTTGTAGGAGTTTGAGGTTCCTATTTCTATTTTTGTTCTTGAACATTTTGATTTTCTGACACCTCTCATATTTGATTTTCTGTAATTTCATCCAACATTGTGTATTCACTGTTTTCCTTCTGTTATTTCTTCTCTTGTAACCGATATTTGTACATGACCTTCTCATTCAATACCATATCTATACTCCTATTTATTTTATGATATTCTTAATCCCATAAATGATAACCAAAATCATTAATACCATATCCAATAAAGATACATTTTTTGGATTTTTCCTCAATATTTGTTATCTTTCTATATCAATATGGATAAAATATTCACAACCAAAAGTATTCAAAAATGAGTTGTTTACCTTTTTTCCTATCCATGTATCCTATGGAATGCCATCATCCAAGGAACTTGAAGTCCCTCTATCTATTAAGTAAACAATAATATCCAAAACATATGCTAAAAAATGTAAGGAAAATCCTACATGCAATCTCATAATCCTTGCATTCTCCATGATTTTCCTATTCATCCTTCATGACACACCATTTTATTTTGATGTTCCTAAAATTTTATTATCTCTATGAATCCCATGGTATGAGAAATAACTATGAAACTAGTTGATGCATTATTCACCTACATTATCTGATCTAAGACATTTAAACTTATTTCCTGTCCCATTCTGAGACAAATCTTTCCATTTCTAAAATCTATGAAAACCATTAGATTTTTTTGGAATGCAATAAACCCAAGTTTTCCTAGTTTAATCATCAATAAAATAAACATAATAATAAGAACCGCCAAGATATTGATGCAAGAGCATCGCCAACAACAAACGAGCGTGGGACAAAATGCCAATGCATTTTGGCACATGATGAATTGTTTGAAATGTTTTGAAGTTTTATACGCCAAACTTAATGTAATAGTTAAGAAAGAGCATACTTGTAGATTGTAATCAGACCTTGAGTTTCCCGCTCTCATTTGAAGGACTAAGAGGCATTTATGCTAGTAAATGTAAGTAGGTAGCTTTGAATTCTTAGATTAGACTTTTTTAGGAGCCGAAGGGAAAATGGATATAGAAACTCTCACTTGTATCATTGTAACATTAGCAGCATAATCAATCAAGAGAGCATAGAGAACAAGAAGTAGAAAACTGTGTAGAAGAACCCATGTACAGAAGTTCTAAGATTAATATATGAATCTTTGATTTAGACTCACGGTGTTCAAATACTTTCTGTGTATTCATGATTGAATGTTATGCTCATGATGGTTTTACTCTTTCTGGTATACATTTGATTTTATGCCATGTATGTATGATTTCGTGTTAAGCATTTGAAGTCTAAGAGAGTAAAGAATGAGTTTCAATTGTTTCTCTNNCAAGGAGTGCAGTGAAATTGTCCACAAGGTGTGTGTTGACAGAAGTCAGATTTCGTCTCTGCAAGCTCAGGAGGGATAACATTGTTCTCATTCTCGCAGAAGTGAAAGTTAAGCACAGGAGCCATGCAAAGTGTGTGTTGGCTGAGTAGAGTCTTAGTGTTTGCAACCTGAGTGAAATTGTTGAAGGACTGTTGTCGCAGGGAGTGCGTAGAGTCGAAGAGGTTCAAATACTTGGAAGTATTTGAAGAATTGTCGCAAGGAGTGCGTGCAGGAGTCTTCCTGAAGACTCGAGTTATGGAGAAATCTCAAAAGGGATAGAGTCCTCGAAGTTGTCGAAGAGAAGCTCAAGAGGGCTAGTGCCTTGAAGTGTTGCAAGAAGGTGCATCGATGTTGTTTTACAGGCGGATAAGTTTTGTGAAAGAACATTTTGTTCATTTCACAGGAATCGTCAAGGAGGAATTTGATGGTCGGAATTCTCCATGGACAATTCATGAAGTTTTGAGAGCCATCGGATTGTGTAGAGGAGTAGGGGAGTTACAGTAAACCTATTTTCAAGTTTTAAGTTCAAGGAAAATCGGGCTCTAGGATCTGAGCCAACAATGGTTGTTAGATCACTCATGTAATCTCATTTAGTGGATTCGCAAGTTGAAGGTTTAAAACATTTGCATCAAGATTCGTGGGGTCGTGAGTGGCTAAGTCATGAGAGAATCACAACCATCCTTCAGAGGAGGAAAGGTGGTAGAGATCAAGGGATCTTGCAAACTCGGAGATTCACAAGGTGAGAGCCCAAAGATTGGGTGCTCCAAGTCGCAAGTGGCAAAATCACGAGGAGCTAGAACAACCGTAGGATCTGAGCCAACAAGGGCCATCAGATCACTCTTGTAATCTCATTTCAGGGTTTCATGGGTTGAAGAACCAAAATCATAGCATCAGGATTCGTGAAGTCGCAAAGTCCAAAAATATAAAAAGGTGGGAAGTTTCATTGTGGGTCCCGTGTTGATGACGAGTCGGGATTTCGACACTTCGACATATCGGCAGATAGGAAGCCAAGACTTTTGTCCCGAAAGTCCTGAAGTCGCGAGTTGCGATAAGGAGTAGCGAGGAGTTCAGGATCTCAACACTTCGGGTGTTGGGATATAAAGGAGGTAGTGCTTTAGGAAGCGAAGCCGCGAAGTGCTGAAGTTGGGCACAAGGGACACCTGGTAGAACTGCAAGGTGGGCCCATGTAATAGATAAGCAGACACGTGTTACCCAGTGAAAGGAGTCAACACCCATTGACCTCTCACGTCTCGGGGATTCATGAGATAAGGGAGTGAGAGTTCAACCCTTTGACTTGCGAAGTCGCGAGTAGCGATAACACAAGGAGAAAAGTCAGCATCGCTTCTCGGGGTTTCGTGAAAGGAAGGTGCGAAGGTTGGATGCCACAACTTGCAATGTGGCAAGTAGCGAGAGGAGATAGTGTTAAGATTAGCCAGTGGTTACGCATGGAGGGAACTAACAGAGGGGAGCTATACCCCCTTTTGTGATCTCAGGTATCACAAGATTGGAAAGGAAGAGTCGGGAGCCACGGCTCACAAACTCGCGAGTTGTGAGTTGTGGCAAGCACCTTTGGAATTAGGGCCTTGGTCATAGCGTTGTGGTCACACAAAAAGGTGGAGCTCATGCCTAGTGATATTTGCATAGGGGAGATTCTGAAAGGACCTATGGATTGATTGAATTGAGATTCCAGCAAGGAATCAAAAGAGCCAATTCGACTCAAAGAAGGTAAAGAACGGTCCTGTGAGCGGATCTCGGCCCGAGGGCCGATAGGTCTGTGTCAAGTGGTATCAGAG
>CBVK0101628228.1:0-11770 GCA_900067695.1 Picea abies
CCAGGTGTGCCCACGATGCCCCTTACGTGGAACACAAGGTAAGTCGGGGGCAATTGAACTCGAAACCTCATGGAACTTCATTTTCACGACACTTGCCAATTGAGCTGCCCCCTTGGGGGCAAGGGTAAATGGCTTTTTTATCTACACTTGCTAATTTGAATTTTTTTAGTTAAAAAGGAAAAAAAGGGAAACTTAAAAGAAATAGTAAACTTAAAGAAATAGGGAAACTTAAGGAAAAGGGGAAACGTAAAGAAAAAGTTGAATGTCTAAGTTAGTAAGGAATCTTTCCTTTGGAACTTTTTATTTATGAACTCAACTAGGAATTAAGTAAGGCGTAAGTCATTTAAGAATTGTAAGGGAATTTTGGGACACCGATGATTGCTTTTAGGAATGATCTTAGGTGGATGAGGGAAATAGGAACATTTAATTCATTAATAAAATTTATTTTCTAGTGCAACTAGGGGATCCAACGACATGTGTACAGGGGATGTTTTTTTAAATTAATTAAATGAAAAAGGAATCTAATGAGAGTTTTGGGAAACTAATGACTAAGAAAACTCTATAAAAGGGATGGCGAAGGAGGAGTGTGGATCATCATTTGGCTTGCGTAACATTACGCTGTTGAAATTTCATCTTGACTAAACTTTCTCTTGTGGGAGTTGGGATACCAATCTTGAGTAACGAGTGGTAGCTCAAACTTGCGATGCGAGGTGGGTGCTAGCATTATCTAGTATTGTGTGTGTGGTCCCTTTGTGTCTCGGGGGGCTTAAGGGGATGAAGAGTACACCTAGCATTGGTTGGGAGGTACTGGTGAGGTCACATCGGTTGGAAAGCGGGAGCTGGACAGAGCCCGTGCATGACAACAACTTCGGAGATTTCTCATTTGGTTGTGGTACGCATGTGTATATTTATATTGAATGGTAATTTAAATATTTTTCATGTGCCTTCAGTAATGTACTTCTATTGTGTTAAAGTTTATGTTTTATTCATCGTAACACTATCCATAGATTTTAGTTTTATCTTCAGCAAATTGTCTTGATGAGCCAAACATTTTATGATCAGAGAACTTAAAGTCATATTAGCCTTATGCTCGCGATATTTTGAATTGATTTCCCATGGAGAACCCAAATTTGATTGCAATGAATCCTCTGCATTTTGTTTTATTGATTTAATATGAAGAAAAATTTTGTTTTTATCTTTTGTCCCTTATCCTGTAAGTTATTAGTCTGTGTCTGAGCAGTCGCCCAGGAGTCGAATCGACTATCTTTCACTTCAGTGTTAAAGATTTATATTCGAATGACCTTCTTTCCTGTGCATGGATAATAAGTGAAGGATAATTTTTTTCCCAACTATCTATCCATTACTTATCTCTGTGTTTTCTCTTATGATTAATCTATGATCTATGTGTTTTTATTTTATGCATAATCCCTGTGTCCTTTCCAGAATTTCATCTCTGCATTTTCTGGAATGATAAATCAATGCGCTCAAATGGTAGATCTCTGCATTTTTATTGATAAATCCCAACATTTTCGAATGGTAAACCTCTGTTTTTTTTATTGATAAATCCCAATGTTTTCAGATAGTGAATCTCTGCATTTTTTTTATTGATTAATCTCTGTGTTTTCCTGGTGAATGATTATCTTTGCATTTCCTTGTGAATGATTATCTCTGCATTTCCTTGTGAATGATTATCGTTGCATTTCCTTGTGAATAATTATCTCTGTGTTTTATTTGTGATTGATTATCTATGTGTTTAGAATGATGAATCTATGAAGGATTAATCTACAATTCCTTGTCTCCTTGCAAAATATACAGTGAATCTACATACAACGAATCAATACATATGAATCTATACACAATGAATCTATACGCATCAAATCTATACATACAAATCTATACATAACGAATCTATACAAAGAGAATCCATACATTCTTGAATCCATACATATTAATTCGGGATTCCTTGATTGATATTATGAAGCGAATCTATATATATGTCCGACCGCAAATTTTTATGCTCTATTCACATGTCTGACAGTGAATTTATACATTCTCTAAACACAACGAATTTAGATAGTGGATTTTCCTCCCAGAGATGTAATTTTTATAGAGTTTTGAATTCTCTTTTTAAATGTAAATTCACAGCAATTTTTCCTGGCAGAGATGTAAATTTTATGGAGTTTCAAATTCCCTTTTAAATGTAACTAGGCAACGATATCATAGACAACATATCAGTATTGTTAAGGTACAGTAGACATCGATATCAATAGACAACGATATCATAATTACTAGACAACAATATCATAATTACTAGACAACAATATCATAGACAACATATCAATATTGTTCGACAACATATCAATGCTAGACAACATATATTGTTAGCCGCATATAATTACTAGACAACAATATCATAGACAAAATATCAATATTGTTAAGGTACAATAGACAACGATAGAAATAGACATCGATATCATAATTACTGGACAATGATATCATAGACAACATATATTGTTAGCAGCATATAATTACTAGACAAAAACAAAAGATTCCTCTTTGGCTAACAATACAGTTCTTATAAGAATCACCTTTTACTTTAAATCAGCAAGTTAAGTAGACGTACATGATTAGTCTTGTTATAATGGATTCATCCTTATCTAATATTTGGAATTGGAAAATAGTTACAATGAACTATTTGTTTTGAATATAATTATTTTTAATGTGTACAGATTGATGTAGTCAAAGCGTCACCATGGAATAACTAGTACATATAAGAGAATATACTTCTTACTTTCGAACATGGTGTAATTCATCATTACATTCCTCATTACACTAGTATTAATATTGATTATGTTAAGTGCATATACTAATTCTCTTTTTCAATGAAAAAAAAAACAAGTAGTTATGCCATAAATGGTAAAGAAAGACCAGTTTAAGGAATGTATGACTTATGTGGATTCAGGAAATTAATGTGAGGTATGATGGGTTAAAGATTATATTTCTTTTGTGCCATTAACCATGTTGATGTAGGATTGTTTTGGAAATTAATGTGATATATGATTGTTATAGTAGTCAGATTTCCCTTGCGTCTTGTTGACTTGTTGATTGGGTGCTTGGGTAGTCTTCAGGTATTTTTTACAGTTAATTCGGTCTCATAGCGTGTTGGATTTTTCTTGTGTTATTGGTCTAGATATGTTATGTTGTGCCTTGGTTACTGTCACGCATATCACCTTGTGATGACATGATTCCTGATGAGGGGATCATTGTGCGTCCTAATTGATAGATGTGAATGATAACCTAGCCAGAGTCATGTGCTCCCCAATGGGGGTGTAATGTTCATTGTAGTTGATGTTGGTACTTGTGTTGTAACACTTGTTTTTTCTTGTTCCTCGCTCACCGTGAAGGTTTAAGTTACCTTTTTCACTTGATGTTGGTTGCGTCTAGTTGGTATTAATTATTGTCCTTTAGTTTAGTCGTTTATTTTGTCTAATTGGTTTTTTCATGTTGCACCCAGTTGCACGATGTGGTAGTATGCTAGTTCGTTATGCTATATGTTGCCTCACTTTCTTGTGTGGTGTTCATCTTTGAGTTGCATTGATTAATTGTTGTTGTTGTTTCCTTCCTGCTTAATAAAAAAAAAAAAAAAATTTCCTTCCGTCGCATGCAGCCGTAACGATCGAGGGGTCATTACAATGTACTATGTAGACCAACATTATATCACAATTTCAAAGTATTTGTTACAATACCTATCTTTCTAACCTTTGGAATCATCAAAACTATGGTGATTTGGTGAGGGTTCTCATGAATCTTTTCGATCATAGAAATAAAATTCTAAAGAAAAACAAGTAATTCCTTACCTTTATTAATGTTTGCTAGACCAAATTTTGTCGCAGTGGAAATTAACCATCATTTTCATCATCAATCTCATAACTAACTTAATGTCAAAGGGTACTTCCATCTATCCCTATTGAGTGACTCCATACACTTATCGTTTCGTGAAATTTCTTAATCACTAAGAACTAAGCATTCCCATTGATAAAGATTGGATCATTATATTATTTTTCATTTATCTCACTACTTTTTGTGTGGAAAATTGGAGGAATAATCTTGTAGGGACATTTTGGTGGCTGGTCCAAATTTGGAAATTTGGGTCCAAAAAATAAATAGAAATCTTCTAAAGCCATTTTGAGGCATAAAATAATTATTTTTTTCTACAAAACTTTAAAAGGAATAATATTTTAAATTTTACACATCGATACCTTTCCAAAGACACATATTGTTCGTCAATCGGAGTTGGTATGAGAAAGTTATGCCCCCGCAAGTTGACCTACCATATTGATCATGATGGTGTGAGTGGATGCCACATCATCCTCCTTTACTTAGACATGTGTGGCTAGCCATGTACTAGATTTTCTAAGAAAATTCTAGAAGGTCCAAAACCTTATCACAAATGAAGGTTGAGGAAGTCAAAAGCCTATCCCTAGATGTCTATCGAGCTATGTTAAAAATTGGGCCACTAGGAGGAGAAGGGGTTCCATTATTTTTCATGGTATATTGTTCCATATCTAAGAAAAACATATGAGACTGGTATTCTATGAGCATAATAGAGGAGGAGAGATTCTGTAGCAGCCATATAGGCCACAGGTCCAATGAGACTCCACAAACAATGCCTCTTTCTTTGTACTTGCATCATTTCTTTACCAAAGAAAAGAGATAAGAGCAACCTCACCTTCTAGCTAAGTTTTATCTCGTATTGGGTTTCCCATGTTATATCTTGTGTTTATTTTTAGATGGTGTGAATGTGTTTTATTGTTCTCTATTTTTCTGTGTTTTATCTATTTTATCAATAACTAAATATTTTGGAGATCTAAAGTAAATTAACCTTAATAATAAAGATTTCAGTATTTTATTAGATTTTTTGTGATGAAATGTTGCAATGGAATATCCACAGAAGTTTACACATCACCCACGAATCATGTTTTGGGAGTCTACTCAACGCCATCTAAATTTTGTGTACTCAAATGTTGTGGGAGTGTACTCAATTGTAGAGTATTTATGGGAATTGTACGCATTCCCATATATTAGTTTTTCCAAGAACTAATCATGCCCAAATAACATTCCATGGGATTCATAATCAATTCCATATGTTGTACTAAATATCATAGTAGTAGGATTCAATTTTATTGTCCTTTGGTGGAAATTCATATATAATTTAAAATTTGATCTAGATATTTGATATAGTACAAATATGGTAAAGTTAATTAAATGTTTAAATGCATTTGTAATTTAAATTTTTTTAAGAAGGAGAAAATGTTATTATGTGTGATGAAATATATTTAAATGTTTAAACTTCATGCTATAATTTAACCTAGCTCAACACTCTTCATTAAAACTTAATTCTTAAGATGAGAGTGGAACTTCAACAATTTAACTTTAATAATTTAGCCATGTTTCTATTTTTACTTTTAACGATTCAAATATTTATTAAGAGAAAACATGATTCTCTATAGCAATACAAAGAAAAGAATGGACACAAAAAAGCATAGGAATCCAAATAAATTTGTGACTATTTGATCTAAATTATCACATATATTCCATTGGAGTAGTTCATATCAAGAGATTTTGCAATATTTTGAAATATTTTATTATGCATTTTCTTTTCATAGATCACATATTTATATTTAGTATCTTGGTGCTCAAATTTATAAAAATAACTGAAAATTTAAATTAATGTATGAGAAAATGAACGCCCCATCCCCACAAATAAACATAGGATGTGACCTAGGAAAGTCGATATGGGAGAAAATTTGTCTAGAAGGTGAGTCCTATGCTCTTCTCTCTTTTCTTCAATCATGAAATGCAAGTACAAATAAAGGTGTTAGAAAAACAGGACCGTGGAGCAATAAAATAAAACAAATGCGGAAACAAAACAAAGATTCTGGGGTGTAAATACTTCATTGGGTATAAACACGGCTGAAAGTAAAAGTCCTCTGAATCAGGAAGATAATCAGGCTCCACAACCAACAAAAGGGGCAATCTCTATGGAGTTTCCTTTGATGTTGTGGCTCCAATGTCTACTATAGGATGTCCTTCCTCCTCTATTATTATATACTATCCCACTCCTAGATGCTTTTTTCAACAACGTAACAAGTACAATGCTAAAATAATGAAAACCTTTTTCTTTCTGGTGGTCCAGTATTTAACATAATGTGATAGTTGTCTAGGGTTAGGTTTAGGGGTTTGCATGCCTCCACCGTGAATTAATATATACATAAAACATAATATGTGTGTGTGTGTGTGTGTGTGTGTGTGTGTGTGTGAGACAGATTTATGTATCTTATTTAAAAACAAAATGAAAAATAGAAGTATGAAAAGGCATTTAGAAAAGTGGAGATTTTGATGTGTTTATAGCCCAAACTACAAATTTTATCAGTTTGAGCCTAAATTTGAAGAAACCAAGTCAACAAACATGTCATTTGGAATTCTCAACCTAATATATATTGGATCATTGTATTTTTTTTCATCTATATCTATCCTTTTAGAGTGGAAAAAATGGGAGGAATCATCTTGCAGGCCATTTTAGTGGTAGGTCCTAGTTTGGAAAATTGGGGTATGAAACCTTTCAGGGCCATTATGAGGCATCCAATGGAAACATTTGGGGTTAAAATTTCACAACATATCTAGGACCCCATGAAACTATTCTACACATCGATACATTTCCAAGGGTGAAAATATGGCATCAATTGGAGCTCGTATGCAAAAGTTATGCCTCCCGCTAGTTGAATTACTGTGTTGACCACTATGGTATGAAAGGATGCCATGTTAGCCCCATTACTCACATATATGGGGCTAGCCATGTATGTAGTTTCAATAATATTCTAAAAGTTCCAAAACCCTATCATAATTGAGGGTCGAGGAAGTCAAAAACCTTCCCCTAGATGCCTTTCGAGCTATGTTAAATACTGGGCCACTAGGAGGAGAATGGGGTTCCATGATTCTGCATTGAATCTTGTTCCATAACTGAGAAAAACATTGGAGAGTGGTATTCTGTGAGAATAAAAGAGGAGAGGAGATTATGTGTAAGGCATACATGTCATAGGTCAAAGGAAACTCCAAGGAGAGTGACTATTTCTTTGTAATTGCATCAGTTCTATACCAGATAAAAGAGAGTAGAAAAGCCTCACCTTCTAGTTGGATTTTCTCCCGTATTGGGTTTCCCAGGTTATATATTATATTTATTTGTGGATGGTGTTATTATATGTTATCGTTCTCTATTTTCCACATTTTATCTATTTCATGCATAAGAAGAAAATTAGTAAATAAATATTCTATATTTCTAAAGGAAAACTAACCTTAATGGTAAAGATTTTAGTATTTTATTAGATCTACTGTGATGAATTGTTCCTGTGGAATATCCATGACAGTTTACAGATCATATTGGTATTAGAGTGGGTTTTTATTTTAGGTATTTTTGGGAATTTTCAAGATCTAGGAATTGACTTAAAGAGAAGTCACAAAAACTATATCCATGGCAGACAAGTCTATTCATAATAAACCTCGTGATCGAGAAAAAGAGAGATTTGAGTGGTTAGAAGCACAAGTTTCGACATAAGTCACAATACGAACCTCCTCATGGTGGCCATAGAAAGTAATATCAGAGCATTCAGATATGTTGGAGGCTCTAACTCATAGAACATATTGGAGGGGAAATCGGAAGATCGAGAAAACTCGGTAAAGGAGTTGTATAAATAATCCAAGAAAGAGAAGCCTATTTTGAGTTATGTGAACCCTTCACAGTTCCTATTCAAAACATAAATGAAAGTGTACATAAAGCCATACCAAGTTGTAATCAATGTATCAAAACCGAATCATTGGTTGAAACAATTATAAGTTTATTTTAGTGTTCACCATATAAACGAAGGGAAAAATATTTCATTTTCTAGATTGAAGTTAGAGGGCCATGCTTTAACCTGATGGAGAATCCACATAGAAACACTCAGAATGTAGGTTGATCCACAAATATCTAGGTGGGAGGACTTCAAAACCCTCATCACATCAAAATTCTACCCTATTGGGGATGTAGAGGACCAATGGATCGAGTGGCACTACTTTAGGCAGAGGCATGGGAAAAGTGTACAAGAGTACACCATTGAGTTCAGAAACATGGCCATCATTTCGAGTATCTCTCCCAGGAACCCAAATTTTCTCCTCAATTATATGGGGGATCTACACAGTCATCTATGAAAGGAGGTGATTTTCTTCAAGCCAAGTATAGTGGATAAGGCATCTATGCAAGCACAATACCTATAAAACATAGGCCAAAAGAAAGCGAATCCATGTGGTTCGAAGCAGAAACATCACTAGGAAACTTCCAAGGAGGGGAAGAAGAAGCGGAAATGGAGAAAATATAAGAATACAATAGCCATTGCACATTAGATCAAATATCTTAGTAACTATTTCAATCATTGAAATATTGATGGCCACACCAAGGAAAAATGTTGGAAACTACATCTAGAGATGAACCTGAAGGACCATAAGAAGGATGGAGAGAAAAAGAACCTTCTAGGAAAATATTCAAGCAATCAGATTGAAATTAGCTCATATGTGGATGAAAATATTGTCTACACATCTGTGTATATGGAGGTGAATATGTGTAGCCTTCATCATCAAAAAGAGAAGGAGATGACCAAGATCTTCCACATCAATATTCAGGTCAAGAAGACCAAGATATATGCTTTGTTCATCTATGGTTCATAGGCTAATCTCATATCAACAGATATGATCAACTAACTTGGATTGGAGGTGCACAATCATCTTATCCCCTATCCACTGGGTTGGGTAAATAAGGATGCAAAGATAAAGGTAACTAAACAGTGTAAGATTAAATTTTCTATAAGTTATAATTTTATTGATGAAGTGGAATTGGATGTAGTACCTCTTGATGTATGTGGTGTGGTGTTTGGAAGAACTTACATGTATATGAGAGATGAAAACTTCATGCAGAGAGCCAACCAATACCGACTGGTCAAGGATAGGAATTCCTACATCATCAACGTGCAAAAAGGAAAGTCAAATATATCAGTGGTAAGTGCCAACCAAGACAAGTCACAAGAATTTGGTTAGTTCTAGTAATAAATATGTTTTTGTTTTCTTAAGAGAAAATTAGTGTGATGTTGAGTCAATGAGAGTGAAGGAATACATGGAGGGGTCTACAAAAGAGAAGAAACATTAATTGGACGAGTTTCTACATGCGTACAGAGGAGTGTTCCAGGAGCCTAAAGGGATACCACCTAACAGGGAAGTAGAGCACGAAATATAGTTATTTCCAGACTCCTCGTTGCTTAATATTGTGATATATAGACAGTCCCTTCTAGAAGAAGATGAAGTGAAGAAGCAGTTGTAGCAATTGTTGGAGCAGGGTGTGATTTGAACAAGTACCTTACCTTGTGGGTCACCCATCACAATTGTTCCCAAGAAGGATGGGACTTGGAGAATGTGTATCGATTGCAAGGAATTTAACAAGATTACACTGAAGAATCGACACCTCTGGCTAAGGATTGATGATTTGTTGGACTAGCTACAACACATTATGTACTTCACTATGCTATATTTGAAAATGGATATCACCAGGTGTGAGTCAAATAAGAAGATACCTAAAATATTGCCTTCAAGACAAGGAAAGGTTTGTATGAGTGGTTGGTTATTCCATTGGATTAATGCAACACATTGACTACATTTATGAGACTAATGAATGGCTTTTTGCGCCATTTTATAGATTCAGTTTTTATTATATATTTGGATGATATACTAGTTTATAGTGCTACCTAGGAGGAGCACATCTCAAATCTTATGTAGGTGTTAGAGACTCTGAAAAAGAACCAATTGTTTTCCAATCTTAAGAAATGCAAGTTTTCTAAGTAATCTTTGGTGTCTTTGGGGTATGTGATTGGTGGAGGATATCTCAAGTTATATCCCACAAATATGGAGGCCATCATAAAATGGATAGTTCCTACAAATGTCGCTAAATTTAAGAGGTTTTTTTGGGAAGTGTGAAATACTTGCATAATTTCATAGGTTCATTTTCAGTGGTAGCTACACCACTCCACGCCATAACAATGAGTGGTAAGAGTTTCAAGTGGGGAAATAATAAACATAAGGCATTTGATGAGTTGAAAATAAATTGCATTCAAGCACTAGTGTTCACAGTACCAAACTTGCATAATCCCTTCAAAGTGGAGAAAAAGGAAAGTGGGTATTCCATGGGAGCAATATTGATGTAGGGAAGAAGGCATGTCTTATATCATTCTGAAGTATTTCATGGGGCGGTTCTCAACTACCCTACCTATAACAAGGAGATGTATGTCTTGATACAAGACGTTAAAAAGTGGAAGCACTATATGATGGGAAAGGAGACCATCATCGACATAGATCACTAGCCACTACATCATTTGCAGGCCCAGAGTCAGCTACAAGAAACCATGCATTACAAGTGGATTTGGTTTTTATAACAATTTCATCTGGTCATAAAGTATACTAATGGTAGAACAAATAAGTTGGAATACATGCTTTCATGGTCACTCACATCCAATATTACAACTTTGGGAACTCTGATGCACATGGAGCCTTTTACCCATGATGGAACTCTGATGCACATGGAGCCTTTTACCCATGATGCATACAAAGAGGCACACATGGAAGATGAGGACTTCAAGGAGATGTTTCAGCAGCTACAAGGTCAAATTCATATGGAAGAAGGTGATAGAAAGGTTTACCATCATTTCCAGGATGGTTTACTTTACAATCTCAACAAGCTCTGTGTTCCTAAAGGTGAATGATTGTAGCTTATTAGAGAGACTCACACCTCCAAGGTTGCAAGACATTTTGTCGTTGGGAAGATATTTTTCAAAATACATAGGTATGTGTATTGTCCCACAATGAAAGAATATGTAGCACAATATATTAGAGGATGTTTAAATTATTGTACCAGCAAGCCCAACAATAGGAAGAAAGGTCTATACCATCCCTTTGTACCAGCAAGCCCAACAATAGGAAGAAAGGTCTATACCATCCCTTACTTGCACCCACTCAAACTTGGGAAAGCATTTCCATGGATTTTGTGAACTTGAGAAAGCATTTCCATGGATTTTATGGGAGGTTTACCAACAACCAAGAAGGGAGATGACTATATATTTGTGGTACTTTGCATTCTCATTCCTTGTAAAAAGACGATCAAAGGAAAATAAACAACAAATAAGTTCTTTGAATAGGTCTAAAAAACGTTACTGACTTAATGAGAATTGTGACACCAAAACGAGAAATCTAGCCCCTAAAACCCATATTTTGCATAAAAAATATGAAAATCAATCCCCAAATCAAAAAGTGGTGCTACTAAAACCCATATTTTGCATAAAAAATATGAAAATCAATCCCCAAATCAAAAAGTGGTGCTACTGGTAGCACCATTTTTTCTAGCTTGGGTTAAAATTACAACATTTTCAAGCATGGCCTTAAAAAATCATATAGATACTCAGAAAAACCTTAAAATCAACACAATAAAAAAGTGATGATGCCTAAGGAATTTTGTTTTTCTAAACATTAAAATTATAGATCTTTACGACCTAATTTAAATTGTGTTAATGACAAAGATCCCTACGCAAACAAACAACTCAAAATTGGACCACAAATAGTCACTTGAAAATTTATTTACAAACCATTTTTTTTTAATTTACATTAAAAAATAAATAAATACAAAGGATAAAATCTCAACAAT
>CBVK0101628243.1:0-12180 GCA_900067695.1 Picea abies
GAGTGGCATGAATATCAAGGATTACATAGCCACTCATTGCATTGCAGGGATTGAGAAGGTAGGGATCCAACTCCCAATCAGAGCGAGCAATAATCTGAGCCACAAGATTGTTGTCCTAGTTTCGACATGGATCACAGGGTCAACCTATTTGCACTAGGAATTAAGGCCACTTATGTTCTATTCAGTGGAGTTCTTGTGATCCACTGTGTATAACTGGTGCACCTCACTACTGGCCAACATGAAGAGCCAACTGACAGACTACAAACTGGGTAGAAAGATGAACTTTGGGTTCACTTCTATCCTTTTTATTTTTTTCTTCGAGCGGTTTCCAAGATTGGGCCCTAGAGTTGATAATATTCTACATGGACCTCGCGATCCAACCATGGCACGGCGGACTAAGGTGATGAGGCGACAGGGGGGTGGTAGGGTGCCAACACCCTAAAATGATGACTTTTTATTTTGGTGGAGTCGACAGGTGGGTCTGGATTAATACCCTTATGCCTGGATTGACTTCAGAGGAGATTCAAACATGTTGTTACCACCAGTTTCCACCTACAGAGACATAGGTATGTCACAATTTTTGAATATTTCATTTTTTTTGTATTTTTGTATAAGAAAATAAAAATATTTTTGGATGATGTCAAGTACTAATTAAGCATGTATGTGATGCAGATGTAGGTCCACGAAGGCCAGATGAACTTCCATGAAATCGATGGAGGCACCGGGGAGATGAGGCAACAGGAGGGGACACAGATAGAGTGCTTCAAAATGTGCAGAGCAACCTATGTTGTTTGACATATAGGATTCCCATGGTTCAGGTGGAGGATCTGCCAGAGGCTATGCAACGATAGGTGGTATGCGTGCCCCATGCTTGGGTATGACTCTTTCGACGTCTCACAAATGCCATATTATGTTATCATGACACTCATCCGGCGCCACAGGTGTAGATGTCATGACTATTATATGATCGGTTGTATATGTATTTTTGAGGGTGTCAACCCCAATTTTTTACTATAACATCATATTTTTTGGAGATATGAAATATATATATATATAAACATTGATCTTCGAATTTACTTATGTTACAATGTGTACATTGATGAAAATGTTTTCTTTGCTTTAATTATGTGAAAAATGCCAATCTAACACAAAATTAGCATATGCATCAGATACATAATTAAAACATCTAGGTATGTGATGATAAGTAATAAAATCAAAATGTTGTTCTAAAATTCGTACTCGTAGGAATCGTCGGAGTAGAGTAGGGTCACACACACAATAACTGGCATTCAACTGACATACTACTAACTAGGAGTCTAGACGAACTTCTAATGAGAGAATACCCTATTAAATGGCATCGTGCAAAAGTTCTATAACAGTGCTATATTCAACAACATTATTCATGGATTTCCCTAGGAAAATTCCACCTGAAGACACCAATAGACCCTCGGGTGAGTAAACAACCCAAGCGGCGGAATCCAAGCTCCGTGTATGATGAATGGCCCTGTTTGTGAATCCTAGGTAGACCGAAGACTCCGTTGAATTCTGCCAACCAAGGGAAAACTTGATAAGAAAGTTGAAGATAAAAACAAAGGGAAAATATATGTACACTAAAATACATTAGTATACAAAGAGTTATGCCCAATATTGGGGCTCAAGTGTAATATATTTTCAAATAGATCCCATTCTTGGGCTTAACCAACATGTTCCCTTCATAATATCTTACTTCATAGGCTCATTTTTCTAAGACACATCAGACGATATAGGGACCGTGCCACATGGGTTTGAACTTGCATTCCACCAGTGGCTCTTTGGATTGATCATATAGAATGACC
This sequence comes from Picea abies, assembly GCA_900067695.1. NCBI lineage: Eukaryota > Viridiplantae > Streptophyta > Pinopsida > Pinales > Pinaceae > Picea > Picea abies. The sequence continues at coordinate 1,836 of CBVK0101628243.1, forward strand.
AATCCACCCTCAACATACTATCTATTATAGAAAGACTTATCGTATTGGAACTTGACACGTCTTTTATTCACTTCAATAGTTGTAGAGGCATCTCGACGCTGCTCATCTAGACTCTCTAGGTGTACGAGGCGTTGTTCGAGATCGAAAGTGTCAGGTAGGAGCATAAATTCCAATATAAGTGAAGGTATTTCAAATTCAATAGGTAAGATCGAATCCACACCATGAACTAACTGGAAAAGAGAAAAACCAGTGGAAGTCTTAACCGAGGTTCGGTATGCCCAAAGTGCTGGATAAAGCATGATATGAAAGTCAAATTTTCTCTGGCTGATAGTTTTATGCAAAATGGTCTTGAGAGAATTTTTTACAGACTCTACTTGTCCATTTTCCTGGGGGTAGTAAGGGGAAGAAAACCATGCCTAAACCCCAGTTTTGATGCTATTTCTTTCATCATTTCATTTTGAAAGTTATTGCCATTATCAATGAAAATCTCACTCGGGATTCCAAACCTGACTATAATTTGATTGAATATGAATAAGGTAGTATTATTAACATCATATTTCACTGTAGGCATGGCCTCAACCCACTTAGTAAAGTAGTCTACGACCACGATAATGTGTTGATGCCCCCCATCCGAAGTTGGGTTGAAATCCACAAATTCCACCCCCCACTTGGTGAAGGGACCGATGGTAACGACTGGATGGAGAGGGGATGGATGCGAGCACATTTTCTGAGTAAACACCTGGCAAGGGTGACACTTCTTAACCGCTTCGATGCAATCTTTAAATATAGATGGCCAAAAATAACTGGCTCGCAAAATCTTCTGGGCTGTTACAAGCCCGAATAGATGACCACCACAAGCCCCACTATGGAAGTCGTTTATAATAGACTCAGATTCTTCATGAGTCAAACAACAACAAAAGATATTGTCTAATCCTCGACGATACAGAGTGTCGTCAATGATAAGATAGTTCTTAGCTTGGTATCGTATACGCCATCGGTCATCTCGCGAGAGATGCTGAGGGAAATTCAAAGTTTGAAGATAGAGAACAATATATCCATACCAGGGGTTTGACAACAAGACAAGGAAAATGTGTTCATCCACAAATCAATCAACATGAATAACATCCTCGTCTAATCGAGGGAAGTCAGATATTAACTCTACAAAAACTAGTGATTTTTTGGACTTTGTAGAAGCAAAATCGAGATCGAATTCTTGTAGAATGACAATCCATTTATTGTACTTTCCCCCTATGATACACATAGTAAGGACGTATTGAAATGGATTGACATCGGAAACCACAATAGTTTTGCAAAGAAATATATAGTATCATAATCGTTGGACTGTGTGGACGATAGCTAAAGCTATCTTTTCAACATGAGAATATTTGAGTTCAGGGCCGACTAATTTTCGACTAAGATAGTAAATGATGTGCTCACGGAGCTCGTCATCCTCCTGAACCATCAACACACCAATCATCTCTTTAGACACAATGACATACAACAAGTAATCTCTACCATAGTCTGGAGACTTCAGCAGAGGCATCGATACCAAGGATTTCTTCAAAGCATCGAAGGATTCTTGGGCTCGCTCATCCCAGATAAAAGGAGTGTCCTTATTCAAGAGACACATGAAACCCTTAGTAATATTAGCATAGTTCACTATAAACCATTGTAAAAAGTTATCTTTCCCCTGTAAACCTTTAAGTTGATGAATAGTGCACGGGGGAGGAAATCTAAGTATTGCCTTAACCTTTAACGGATCTACCATGATCCCAGTCTTAGAGACTAAAAATCCTAGAATGACCTGGCTTAATGAAAAATATGCATCTATGTGGGTTCAAACTGATGCGATAATGGCGACATATTTCAAAGACTAGCCGAAGGTGCCTAGGGTAATCCACTCTCTTATGTGAGTGAGAAATAAGATCGTCAAGATAGGCTTCGAATATATGCTTGAGATCGTGAAATGCGAAGGTCATAGCACGTTGGAAGGTTTCTCCGACGTTCTTAAGGCCGAAAGGCATCTTCCGTTATGAGAAAGTACCCCAAGGGAAAATAAATTCCATCTTATGTTGGTCCTCGAGTTGAATATGAATTTGGTTATACCTTGAAAATCTGTGCATGAAAGAAAAAACTTCGCTTCCCACACATTCATTGAGAATATGATCGATAAAGGGTGTCGGGAAGTTGTCTTTGGGACATGATTTGTTTAGGTCATGAAAATCCATGCATACGTGAATATTTCCTTGGTTTTTATTCACAGGAACGGGATTGGATACCCACTCAGTCAAGGGAACCGGGTAGATAAATCCAACATTAAGCAGTTTATCTACCTTTTTCTTAATAGCAAGGGCTTGTTGATGGGTCCTAAATCCCTTTGATTCAATAGCATGAACCAAACCCGCCATCGAGGCCCAATTAGACTCTGCAACGTTTAATAGTGGCATGGTTCTGCAGATCTTGTGATCTGGCCAATTAATCGACGGGCTTTACGTTTTCTTATGAAGGCCTCTTGTTCGGTTCAGACGTTCTCTTTTTTGTATTTTATTTTTGGTGTGACTGGTATAAGATGGAAAGTTAGTATAAACCAACTAGGCAACAAATGGGAACAAGCTTAAACTACTGGAGAAGAGGTTGGGTTTGGGATAACCCTTACACCCTGGAATGCATACAATGATCATATACCACATGCCTAGTACTAATACATTAACCATGTGAATATTCCAATTACTGAATGAGATACGAATTATTAGAAGAAAACATGCACGTAATAAACAACGGTAAGCAAAATAATTCACTCAACTCTAATCATCAATCACATAATAACACAAAGATTCATTTTCAGCATTAAAGAAAGAATTGTAAAACATTGCATCAGATAACTTATCAATAGATTTAATAGCTCTTACTCGTTACTGCATCCATTCATGAGACATAATAGGAAATAGTTCTTCTCCACATCTAATCATACACACATTTGATGAAAACATAAACTTGTCTCTAGTCCAGAATGACTTCTCAATTAAAGGCATCTCCAAAATAATTCTTAACAAACTAGAAATGAGAGTTTCTTGCAACAACCATAGACCCTTACTAATTGGTCGATGCTCTTATTTATAACATAAAATTAACTGAAAATAATGGCTAAAGTGTAGATAAGTAAGACAAAATTCACCACGTGGCATTCTCTCCTATCAGTTTGTCTAGGAGTCATCTCAAGATATCACTTTAAACGGACGGTTCTTCTCGTATTCTAACCAATTGATGAACAACGCCTCACAAGTGTGGGCATATGGAATTCTGTGTTGTTCCATCGGGGCCGCGTAAATCTCTCTTATCTCTACCGCATGTGCCCGATACTTGACCAGACTGACACTTAACTGTTGCAGCATAGCCCTAGCTTTGATCGGGTGTTCCATAAACTCTCGCACCTGACCCGACTCTCTTGTGTCTGTCACCTTTACTATTTCTTTGGCCCATGATGAAACTTTCTCGGTGTGCGATTTGATTATGTCACACAATTTGATGAAGTCTTCAGGCATGCCAGACTCTGGGAGTCTAATATCCTTCATTTCCTTGTTTATTTTGACCGAGTTTCTCTCGCATCTGACACATTTCTCTTGGATTTCTCAGTGAGGTTCCCAAGCCATTTTTTCCCAATACTCGGCCGCTTTCCTTATGTGATCAAGATTTATTTTGTTTAACACCTGAATGTCGTGTTCTTATTTATCTTGGCACTGTTGGAATACACCAATGTAGTCGACTCTCTCTACGACTTATTTTGCTTTCTCATACCACCGCTCAATATCTTTGCACGTCGCAAGTGCCATGAGGGTGTCTTCCTGGAACTCAACTATTATTGCAGTGAATAAGTGACACTCGTTTGTGAACTTGATATAGGTCTCCTTGAATTCACTCCTTAGGTACACCATGACCTATTTGGTGTCCTGATAGTACTTAGCCAAGTGGCACAAATTTTCTAGTTCTTTCATGGTGACGACCAACCCTCTTTTCATCTCTTTTATCTATGTCCAGGGTAGCATCTGTGATTTCCATCCCTACATCGATGAGATCAGACGTCTTAGCATGTTCTGTGTTGATCAGATGTTCCTCTGTGGTGATGAGGATGGAGCAATATAAAGTGATCCTCCTCTTCTTGGTGGTCCTCTGGATGATAGCCTTTCTTTTCCTATCATAAGCTATGGCATGTATGTTGGCTACTTCATCCATAGGTTCGGGAATTTTCTGATCTCCCCAGGTGAGTGTATTTCCTAGACTTCCAGTGGTATATACTTGTTCAATATTGGGTTCTTGAACTGCCTCGTTATGCTCCGAAGGCTCGGCTTCTATTTGTCGCTCATTGTGGGTTTGAGTACCGATTGAAATAGAGGCGTCAGGGATAGACTTGATACTTACTTGTTCATCGGCTGTTGAAACACTGATTTCCTGCTGCGGGGCTCCTTCCTCTGGCTCGCCTAACCCCGGCTCGTCCTTTGGACTGTTTGCTTGGGTCTTCAACACATTAGGTATTTCAGTGTCTAGGAAACTATCGGATTCCTTTTCTTTCCGTGGGACATCCTGGGTTTGGACCTCAGGGACATGAGAATATGTATTCTCAGGTCCCTTTTCTTCTTCGATATGCATAGGGGTCCCAAGAGATAACTCTAGGCTCTCATCATCATCATAGATTTTTATTAACTCGTGCAGGGGGTTTACTGCACTTGTTTCTACTGATACCCCGACTATCTCTAGCTGAGATGAAACACCTGTCGACGATCCAACTGGTGGCATTGTGAATTTAGGGTCGTCTAACCTGACAATTTCATTGACGTCTATCAGTTCAAGGCCACTTGGGCCTATATGGCTTTCATTTGGGTTTTGAGCAGGGAGCACTGAAATACTGATGAGGTCCAGGTTATCTCACATCTGATCCATTATATGTTGGGCCCACTCATACATGAGTATCCATCTCTCCCACGCATCTTGAGCCTCGGGGAAATTTCTTTCTTGTATCGGGGCTACCATGGGAATCTCTGTTGTTTTGCCCGCTACCATTTCCTCTCTCGCTCTGAGGGATTCTTGACCTGTTTGTTCTAGAATCATTGTCTATTCATCTAGGCTCATGGATTTGAACCTGGTCATCTTAGGGTCGACCATCCTTGCTATAACTTCATCCCAATCCTGAGAATTTTTCGTCAAGACCTCATCTTCAAATTTGTCATGGGCGTATGGCCAGCAAGATGACACTTGAGATGCATGTTTCAGGACTAGACCTTTTGGTTCATGTTTGTGAAAATGACCAGTATGGAATGAGAACTATAATTAACTCAGTCCTTCCTGCTTAGCTTGGGAAGTGTCTTTTACCAGGTAGAAACCTATATGGAATCCATAATGTATACATGGTTGTTTCTTGTCTTTCACTAGGGAAGTGTTGTAGCCTTGTAGGATAGTCTGGTAGCATATCTCCCCTACCACTAATCGATCAGGAACATGCATGGGTAAAAGGTGTGGTGTCCCGGTGGCCCTGAAAACCATGATATAGGTATTGCACTCATCCAGATACCAGTGACTAACCTTTGATATCATCTTTTTGGCAGCAGCCAATAGTCTTGGACACTCTTTCTTGAAAAGAATGAAATGAATGCAGGCAATGAATTCATCGCAGATGAGGGAGTAGGATTTTTTGTACCTGTTCTCCCATAAGACACTGAAATATACATGGACTGGGAGTTCCAAGATGTGCCAACTCAAGTTCATTTCGGCAAAAACATTTCTGGTGCAAATGACATCCAATAAATAAGAAGCCATGTAGAAGGATGGAGTCTCTCCTTCTTTTGGTGTCTGATCTTTTTGTATACAAATGATCTGTTGCTTGGAAATGATGGCACCCTAGTTAAAATCTCTCCCAAAAATGGCTACAGTATAAGCTAGAGGCATCCAAGCCTATGAAAACCTAGAGAAATCTTTCTCCCCATACAACCGGCATATGAGGGCCATTAGATAGATATACGACTCCCTTAAGTTGGTCATTTGGCACCAGCAGGAGGTCTGATTGGTGTAATTTTTATCCTCTCGCCACCATGAAGCCATCACCCGGCCATTGTTGCAGTGCTCATAAAAGTTGATGATGAAATCGGTGTTCAACCGCTCTTCCAGGTCTCTGAGCTTGTAATAATTCTGCACCTCTACTGGAAGGAAAACCCCGACACACTCGCCATTGTCATCGTTGATAGGGCACTTCTATGTGTCCATGTGGTCAATGAGACATTGCAGCAGTTCTATACAGGGGAACATTAGGGTCCTGCTCACTACCATGTGTAGGTATGACAGTTGGATATTTGGAAAAACTTCATCGTCAATCTTTCTCATGTCGAGGTCATTGTGCGGGGTATATTCCGGGAATTCTTCCCGACTGATCTTCTTGAAGAGTTCTCCTCAGTGCGAGAGTACTGCCTTGCCCCCTATGTTTTCCTCTGTGTCTCCAAAGGCCGGAGGTTGAGTGAAAATCTTCTTGGTGGATGTTCTGATGACTGGCTCCGACCTCGGGGTAAATTCTAATTTTTTTGCTAGCCCTGGGGACGAGCCTTCTCCCACCTCTGGTTCCTTTAGCTTAGGCACTCTCGAAAATTGCCTAGTGTTTGGATTTCTTGGAGGAATTGTTCCTACAAATCGAAATAAAATATTTTAGGGTCTTTGCACAGAGTGATATTTGATATTAATGTATATCTGAAGTGAAAAAACAGAAAATCTAGACTGGTACATACCTGTAACGCTTGCTAAAATTTGTAGTTTGATACTCATAGGGAGCTTGGAAGCTTTTTGAATTTCTCGTCTCGCTCCTCTGGATGCTTTAAAAATCCTTTGTGTGCATAATTATCTTGTTTACAATGGCTTAAGAATATTTAATGGAGAATAACTTACCGGTCATATCAACCAATTAATTCGGGTGATGAGTGAAATTCATAAAAATATACTGCTGAATATCTGTATTTTAATTCATCATGGGCTGACAGCAAAGGCGCGGAGGGTGATGTGTTGTATTGATAAATTTAAACGATTCTTTTGATTCTCACATGAATTAACAACTAATGCAAGATTTGGAATTAATTAGTCCCTTAAATGCTCTAGATTGCAACATATCTAGCGCTAAAACGTCTCATCGTGTCGCTTTCCTAGTGGGTGGATTGTGGATCGGCAAGGTGTTCCGAGTGTTTTTCGTTGATATTCTTTTGTGAAAAACCTCCAAAGCCGATCGATTTTATTGTACGGTGCTGATGTGGCACCACTAGCTTGGGATATGTGGAACTGAATATCGGTGACTTTGCTCGCGGGTATTGGTCGAAATCGGGACTTTATTTAAGTTATGCGTTCTAAACTAAACCTGGGATTGTCGATGCCAAAAGGGTATCAGGCTCGAGGATCGGGGATAAACCTATCGTGTAGTTTCCTTTGGGTTAGCATCCTCAAAACTCCCAAAGTTGAAAACGTTTTGGAAGTTGGGGTTTGGAGAAAAACTTTACTGTAGTCAGGATGTTCATCGTGATTTGATATTCTCCGATTTTGCTAAGAGCGTCGGGTATTGGCTATCGACGATATCATTTATTTCTTCTTTTAACGTTTACTCTTTTCTCCTTTTACCGACGCCGAAGGGGATCGATTTTCGGCGATATCATTGTGTGATTCTTGTCGTGAAATAAAACTTCCTTTTGCCGATAGCGATGAAGATCGGCGCTCAACTACTGTGATTTTTTTGAGTGATTTTATTTCATCTTTTAATTCCTTCTGATGCCAAATATTTGAGCGCATCGGGGGAAGTGTTTTGGTTGATGATTCCTTATTTAAGAATTAAGTATTTTTAATTCATAAGTTTTCATAGATTCAAGAAAACTTTGTAAGACTTAATGAGAGTCGAAAATGATAAGCAAAGGAAACATTTTTCATAATGAAGTCGAATTAGACAGTGCAAAAGATCAAGTGGTACCCAAAAAGTAAAATTTGACATAGGATTTTTAGGGTGTGTTGAGTGCTCAACAAATGGAGACTTACTGGGAGAAAGAAGAATCTTAGTTCCTCCTTTGGGCTCAGTTGATGCAAAAGATGGTGGAGAACTTAACTAGTTTTAAATAAGATACCCTTTTACCCTTGCATTTGAAATTTCTTTGGTTGATGCCTCCGGGTCTGCCTGTGGAGTTTTCAACCTTAATTCCACCTTATTTTCCTATGACCCTGATTCACACCCTTTTTTGACAAGAATATAGCAAATCATTCACAGGCACTAGGCCCTTTTGTTATCTTCATTCATTTGCTACGGTGTTGCTTTGCTGCCAGTGAGAATCCATAGCCTCAGTGGAGTCACCTCAACATCACAGACCTTGCTACACTTCCAGCGAGCATCCATAGCCCCAGCGGATATATCTGCATATCCTCTCCTACTGTGCGCTTATTATATATAGTTGACTTTTATTTTGGCAGAATTCCCTGAGCGATCAGGAGAGGAGGATGTTTGTTATTTGAAAAAAATATGAGGTGGATACGGTGAAGCTTGTTGGCTCTGTGTATAAGGTGCATGTATTCCTTTCCAGCATTGTCGTATTTCCCTTAAGGTTTTACCAGACCACCAGGAAGACACTTCTGACATTTCTCCAAAGTTGTTCATTTGCACAGGTTAGATAGAGATCCCTTTGAAACAATTGTAGGTTCCCCAACGCTTCTTGTGTTTGTATGTAAGCGACGAGTTAAGAAAAGAGTTATCTATGTCCCATGATTTGAGGTCAACCATTATCTTGCTAAACACAATATTCAAAAGCGTAGAAGTCGAAATAGCAAAAGAAAACAAAAAATGCATTTCGCAGTCGACCTAGTTAGACACATAATCATGAAAATATGCACGCAATTTTTTTTTATGGAAGTATTTTTTTAGGGCTTGGCCATTCACTGGGAGGGCATCAGGTTCCCCCTTAGATTTTGTAACCAATAAGTTCCTTCCCCAATCTTCTCAGCCACCTGAAAAGGTCCAAGCCATAGATTTTGAAACTTAGAATGTTTGCCTTTAGGTTCGTTTGCTCTATCCCATTTCAAGACTAAGTCTCCTACTTCAAAATTATTCTCTTTAGCCTTATGCTTGTCAAACCATGTCTTAACGATCTGCTAGTGGGCTATGAATTTTGATTTAGCTTTCTCCCTTTCTTCTTCTAACATGAGCAGGGTGTCAATTCTTTGTTGCAAGGTTAATGAGGGATGCCCCCGGGACTCCTGAGCAAGTTGAAGAGATGGGAGATATAATCCATTTGGGAGACTGGCTTCCTGTCCGTATACTATAAATTATGGGGAATTTCCTATAGCTTCCTTGGGTGTAACTCTATCTACCCATAAAGAGTTGTGGAGTAGATTATGCCAATTTCTCTGGTTATCTGCAACCGTTTTCTTCAATATCCTTACTAGGTTCTTATTAGTTGATTCTGCCACTCTGTTTCCCTGTGGATAATAATTTGCAGATTATCTAATTATGATTCCTTTGTCTAGGAAAAACTATGTTAATAAGGTGGAAGAAAAATAAGTTGCATTATCGAAAACAAGAACAGAAGGGACATCGAACCATGTGATTAGTTGTTGTTTTATCAATTGGATTACCACCTTCTCATTTACATGGGAGGAATGGATTCTTGTAAATGTGTTGAACTTGCACATAATAGATCTAGCTAGAAAATACTACACACATTTGCAGAGAGAAATTGAGAAAGAAGAAGCAAGATAGAAAGAATGAAAGAATTCTCATTAACCGTATTCCACACTCAAAGAGCGAATAATTTACAATAGATATAGGATAAATGAGTAAATAATGAGACATAGTGGTGGTCTAGAGTAATCTGGACACACACCAACAGTTACAGGAGTAAAATACAACCTAGACTAGTCTCTCAGGCAGTTACGGGAGTGAACTGCCACCTAGTTGAGTTAACTAGTCAACTAGTCTTCAGTTAACTGACTGAACAGACAGTAGTGAGGAGTTAACTCAGGAAATCAAGGGTAATGCACCAGTATGGTGATGATCCCAAGGAAAGTATGCATTATCATGGTGATGATCCCAAAATTTCATGGTGACAAAACCAATGCAACATCTAAACTCAACTCAACTAGTCAAACTAAAGTGTCAGCTGAAAGAGAATATTCTCCAGGTGCAATATTCTCCCATAAAATATTGGAGACCGGATAATGACTAATTATGAATAATAAAAAATGAAAATAAATCCTAGGTGTCTGTGAAGTAACTCCAACACCCCCCCTGAACATTACTATGGTGAAAATAAAGAATGGGTCCCGACAACGAGGCCATGTTAGGTACCCA
>CBVK0101628246.1:0-17071 GCA_900067695.1 Picea abies
TGGAAGAATTCTCATTAACCGTATTCCACACTCAAAGAGTGAATAATTTAAAATAGATATAGGATAAATGAGTAACTAATGAGACATAGTGGTGGTCTAGAGTGATCTGGACACACACCAACAGTTACAGGAGTAAACTGCCACCTACTCTAGTCTCTCAGGCAGTTATGGGAGTGAACTGCCACCTAGTTGAGTTAACTAGTCAACTAGTCTTCGGTTAACTGACTGAACAAAGAGTAGTGAGGAGTTAACTTAGGAAATCAAGGGTAATGTGCCACTATGGTGATGATCCCAAGGCAAGTACGCATTAGCATGGTGATGATCCCAATGTTGCATGGTGACAAAAACAATGCAACATCTAAACTCAACTCAACTAGTCAAACTAAAGTGTCAACTGAAAAAGAACATTCTCCAGGTGGAATATTCTCCACTAAAATATAGGAGACTGGATAATGAGTAATTATGACTAATAAACAAGGAAAATAAATCCTAGGTGTGTGTGAAGTAACTCCAACACCCCCCCTGAACATCACTATGGTGAAAATAAAGAATGGGTCCCGTCAATGAGGCCATGTTAGGTACCCAAATACAAAAGATACACTAAAATAAACGAGGATACACTAAAATAAACGAGGAAAGAGGGAAAACCTCATGGGAACCCCCGCCCCCCCCTCAAATTACAATGTATATAAAAAAAAAATTAGAAGGAACAAAAAACAGTTTCTAAGCAACCTGTCCTTCACTCCAAGACGACCTCGCAATTGTGCAAGTTTGTGCTCGTTGAAGATTTTGTTGAAGATGTAGATGTCTGCATGGATCTGATGAAGTATATGCATCATTGATATTTCCACACATATACACTTTATCTTCTTGTAATGAATAATATCTAAATAAATTTTGGATGAAACTTTGATAACCGTACAGTCATTTCCGGAAAAACGCTAAAATTTTGTTGATTTTGAAACGATCATAACTTCAGTTCCCAGACTCCGCTTTGGACGGTTTTTTTTTGAAATTGGATATTTTCACAAGAGGAATTCAAATATCCAATTTGTTTATGCAAATTTGGCTCAGAAAATATCAGAATGGCATCTGATGTGTGCGGCTCCCTTTTTGTCTCTTGAGATGCATGCATGGTGCATGCAAATGTGTCTGCATGTGACTCTTGAGATGCATGCCCTATTTCTTCCACATGAATTTCAGAAAACAAATCTGAAAATGGAGTAGACATCATCTTTAATTAATGGAATACAAATTTCTGCAAATACTTTTGTAGAAGACTCTTCATAATAAGAGGCTTGATCTTCTAATGGCTTCTCTTCTGGCTCTATCTTTCCAATCCCCTGCATGCAATCTTCACAATATTCTTTATTCCCAAATAGAACCTCCAATCTGGTCCATAATTCATTTGGAGTGAAGTCTTGTGTGACATCAAATACTTGGTGGAGAATTTCTAGAGAAATAGACATGCAGATAAATCCTATGGCCATATCTTGTCTATTAAGAAAGTCATTTTTCTCATCGGCGGAATCAGGATCCACTTCCATTGCCATAACTATTTGGTACAAGCCTATGCATCTAAGATGAAGCAAAATTTTTGGCTTCCATTCCAAATAGCTATGAGGCGTGAGAAGTATTTTTGGTGAGTAAAACATAGATTTCATATTTATGTGTTCTTCAATCTTCAGTACTTGTAAAAAATAATTTGGTGTAGATTTTGCATAGAAGTTCATTGGCTCTGATACCATGTAAATGTTTTGAACCTTCACATAATAGATCTAGCTAGAAAATACTACATACATTTGCAGAGAGAAATTGAGAAAGAAGAAGCAAGATAGAAAGAATAGAAGAATTCTCATTAACTGTATTCCACACTCAAAGAGTGAATAATTTACAATAGATATAGGATAAATGAGTAACCAATGAGCCATAGTGGTGGTCTAGAGTGATCTAGACACACACCAACAGTTACAGGAGTAAACTACCACCTAGTCTAGTCTCTTAGGCAGTTACGGGAGTGAACTGCCACCTAGTTGAGTTAACTAGTCAAGTAGTCTTCAGTTAACTGATTGAACAAAGAGTAAGGAGGAGTTAACTCAAGAAATCAAGGGTAATGCACCAGTATGGTGATGATCCCAAGGCAAGTACACATTAGCATGGTGATGATCCCAAGGCAAGTACACATTAGCATGGTGATGATCCCAATGTTGCATGGTGACAAAACCAATGCAACATCTAAACTCAACTCAACTAGTCAAACTAAAGTGTCAACTAAAAGAGAATATTCTCCAAGTGGAATATTCTCCCCTAAAATATAGGAGACTGGATAATGACTAATTATGNTGACTAATAAACAAGGAAAATAAATCCTAGGTGTGTGTGAAGTAACTCCAACACTTCTACCCATTTTGTGAAGTAATCAGTGGCAGTAAGTATGTACTTGTGTTGTTTTGAAGAGCTTGGTGTAATTTCTCCTATGATGTCTATCCCCCATTGCTCAAAAGTCCTAGAAATGGTCACTAGTTGGAGTGGGACCACTGCTCTCTTCTGTCGCCCAACACTTATTTGACAATTTTTATAGTTTCTAGTGTAGGTGTGAGTGTCCTTGAACAAAGTGGGCCAATAATAGCCAGCTCTCGGTATCTTATGAGTGGTAGTGTCTCCTGCAAAATGTCCACCTGTAGGATCATTATGGAGCTCCTTCAGAACTTTGTCTACATCTTCATGTTTGAGGCATCTTAAAAGTACCCCATCATAATTAACCCGGAAGAGTACCGAATTTATGAGGCGATATTGTGCAGATTTTAACCTGAGAGCTCTCCTTTCCCTGGGGTTTAGGTCTTCTAGGCAAGTCCCATGATGCAGGAAATAATTTAATTTCTCATACCAAGACTCTTGCCCTGGGGAAATGTATGAAGCTTCACCACACCATAACACCATTTCATTCTCCCATCTGGAGTATTTATTTACTTGGTCTTGAGCCTCATCTTCCAGTTTGCATAATCCTTGTCATTTAACTAGTTTAGCAGGTTTTATATCTAGATCAAATTATTGGACTACTACCATCCAATTCCCTCTTCTTTCCCCCATCTCCTGTTGAGTAAATAGGGATCAGACTATAGGGTGAGGCATGATTACTTCGGTATGGTTCTTGAGGATGTATGATTTGAAATGTTTTACTTCTTTATAAACTACATAAGCCTATTTATCTATAGCAGGATAATTGAGTTCAGCTCCTTGGAGGTTAGTGCTCATGAACGACAACAGAGCCTCGTTGTTGTCATCATCCTTCTGATTCAAAACTGTAGCTAACGATTGATCGAAGGAGAAAGTATAGAGGAAGAAATCTTTGTTGAAATCGAGACTCCACAACATGGGGGCTTGAGATATAGCAGTCCTAATATTGCTGAAGGCCTTTTTTCCTTCATCATCCCACTTAAATTTGACATCTTTATGAATCATCTTTTGTAAGGGTTTGATAGTTTCTGCGAAATCGGGAGTGAAATTTCTCACAAAATTGATTTTCCCGAAGAACGACTGCATAACTTTCTTGTTATTAAGCAATGAAAGTTGAGTTATAGCCTTAATCCTTTCTGGATCTATGTGAATGCCTCCTTGAGATATAATGTGGCCTAGAATCTTACCTTCCTCGACACCGAAAATAATTTCTTAGGATTTAAGGATATACTGTATTTCCTACACCTTTCGAAAATCTAGGTTAAGTGTTGGATGTGGTCTTCTCTATTCTTCAAACACATAGTCATGTCATCCAAGTAAACTACTACACACTTGTTGATTAGTCCCCGAAATTCTACGTCCATGGCCCTCTGGAAGGTCGCTCCTGCGTTGATTAAACCAAAGGGCATGTGTTTGTAAGCGAAAGTTCCCTACTTGGTTCAGAAGGTAATTTTTAAACGGTCTTCCTTTGAAACTAGAACTTGGTTGTAACCTGAGAATTCATCTAGCAAAGAGAAAATCTCAGATCTAGACACGGTTTGCAAGAGCTGCTCCATTGGAGGGACTGGGTAGTTGTCCTTTTCTGAAGCTCTATTGACGTTTCTAAAATCTATGCATAGGTGAATATCCCCAGACTTTTTCCTTACAAGAACTAAATTAGCTACCCATGCAGAATGTCTAACCTAGAAGATAATTTTGGCATCTAACAGTTTCTTCAACTCCTAACACATGAGAGGTTCCAGGGAAGGGTGATACTTTCAGAGCTTTTGTTGGAAGGGTTTCACTTCAGGTTTTAACGAGATAATGTGTTTAATGATACAAGTATCATAAGTTTTCAGATCTCGGTAGGACCACGCAAAGACATCTTGATATTGTATGAAGAGTTTGAGATAGGCCTTCCTTTCCTCTTAAGATATGGTTTTTTCGAGGTTTACATTTTTTGGGTTTTTTGGGGTTCCGAGATTTATAGTTTCATGCATGGGACAGGAACTACCAGTCTTAGCGTTTTTGGGCCCCTTAAATCATTCCTTTAGATCAAAAAGGTTTTCTAAGTTGGCTATCCCATTCAGTATCATGCGGGACTTTGATTTGTCAATTGACTGATTTATATGAAGGTTGGTTTCCATCGACTGTTCCTAGAATGCTTCATTGTCAATGGCCAAATATTTAAAATTGTCCTGATTGGTCAGAAAGTTTATAATCTGTTCATCTCCCTCAAAAATCTTCCAATTAGAAAAATAGTTGGGCACCGAGGGTTTATATAAAAGTTCTACAGTGAACCGAGAAGCTTCACAATCCTCTAGAGATGATAGCCTTTAGGCAGCGGTGTCTAGAGAATCAACAAGAATGTTCTTCACTCTGGGAATTGTTGTAATGTTGAAAGCTTCAAAATGATCTATTAGCCTATGCACTTCCTGTTGGTAATTCTTCAAGTGTGGAGAATTGCAATGTATAGTATTCTTTATCTGTTTGACAATGATTTTAGAGTCTCCAAAAACCTTTAATCTTTTGACGTTTAAGTCTCTGGCTTTCTTTAGCCCTTGTACTAAAGCTTCATACTCGACAGTGTTATTTGTGCATTCGAATTCTAGTCTACAAGACAGGAAATGTCATTTACCTTTAAGATCAATGAGAATACGCCCTGCCCCTAACCCTTCTTACGATTTAGATGCATCAAATTATAGGGTCCAAACTTGTGGGAAACATGTGTCGGGTTCCCCTTCCCTATTACTTTCCCCTTTCCTCCTGCTAGTTCTGTGATTTATAACGTCGGTTCTTGGCAAAAGAGGGTTTCTTCCGTCGCTGTCAGAAACTCCTCTTGAAAAATAATTTCGGAGTTCTGAGTGAGAGGGACACCAGATGAAAGAGGGGAGAATTTGTCAAAGTAAGACTTGCAGGAATAATTTCCTAGCACAGGGAAATATGTCGATGAGGGTTCATTTAGGGTTTCTAGGTCAATGATAGTATGTTTCAGTTACCTTTCCCTATCAATTCTGATCATATTTTTGTATCCCTTCAGCGGTAGCCAAAGGTGTGCCCAATCTGTACTAAAGTATCCATTTAACTTCTCAGACCAATCTTGTCTTAGTAGTAACCCATAAGCTTCTGGGATATCTACTACAATGATGTCAATAACTTGCACAAACTTAGCATGTGTCACTATTCTGATCATTACATCTTTGAGTTCTCCCATGACTTTGACCTGGGTTTTGTCTAGTTGTATTACATGTTTATCGCTTTTGAGAGGAATTCAATTTAATGTTTTACAAATAGACAATGGCATAGCGTTGGAATATGCTCATGAATTGACCAAACAATTGTGGAGGTTCTTGTTGAAAACTTCAAACATTAAAAAGAACGGTGGGACAAAAGGTTTTCCCTTCTTCTCTTCCGAGCAGGCGTTTATGGTTGGCTTATTTACTAGATCTGCGGGAGTTAGAATTCTTTCCTGATCATTGCTTGTCATAGGGTTTTCTACTGATTTCAAAGCTTGTAGTAGGAAGTATTTTTGTTGAGGGATTCTACATATGTCCATAACTGATATATTAACCTTCAACTTCTTCAAATCTTCAACTACGTTGTAATCCAGTTTGGGCGATTCTCGGGTATGGATGATTATAGGGTTCTTACGGGGAGCAAAAGGTGCCTTCGGGTGATCGAGAGTTGATATTCCCCTTGAAGTTCAGGTAGTAGTAAGGTTGTTTGATACAGGTTGACCTTTAATTCGTGTTTGCACCACCGAGACCTCTGCGGGTGGTTCTTGAGACTCAAATAAGTCATCGGAAGGAATGATTAGGTCAAGATCCCATATCAACATGGTTGTATATTCTGGTGGATCAATCTCTTCCTGATCAGCAACATTCATAACTGAACCGCTTGGTTGTTCAGTCAGGGAGACTTAATCTAGAAGCCGATTGGCCATCAAATTCATGGCATGCACCCATTGACGACAGTCTCTTTCGGAGTGGTTTTCCTGGTGATAAGTATAGAAAGAATTAGATGCTACATTTCCCACATCGATATTTAATTTAGCTGGGGGAGGTTCAATTTCTTTGAATGGTGGGTTCCTTTTAAAGAAAGGATTATAGGGTCTTTGGCCTTGGTTTCCCTCCCCTGCACTTATTTTCATGTCTATGATCTCGTTTGATAACTTCTTGACCATGCGTTATAGGTATTCTATGTCTCCATTACCTTTTTCAGGACCTTGTTCTATTTGTTTCCCTATCGTTCTAGTTAACAAGTGTCCTGTTCTACGAGGAGGTTGAACTTCCTTCTTAACTAAAGAGACCTGGCCTTCTTTACACCCTTTCATCTAGAACTCTATCATTTTAGCTTCTTCAAAATTCTCATCTAGGGTTAGTTTGGAAACCCTCTTCACAAACATGGAAATAGAATCTGGGAGGGAATTAGCGTATACTTCGATTTGCAACTCCTGAGTAGGTTTAGCTTCAGGTTGGAATTTGTTTAGGATAGTGGTAAATATGTGATTAAATTCTTTGACCCTTAACTTTGAACTCATGGTGGTAGTGAACAACTCAACCATCAGAGCTCCCATAGTAGTCTCTTCTGCAAATTTATCTAGAAAATCCTTTTGAAACTTCGTCCAACTAGTTATGGATCCTACTGGTAAATTAAAATACCATGTGGAAGACGAATTATCTAAAGTGTATGGGAAAACCCTGCAAACTACATCTTCATGCTGGACATTCATCAGTCTGATAGCCAATATGAATTTATTGATATGATCTTCAGGAAATCCCGAGGTCTTGGGATCAAACTTAGGAAGTAACTTCTCTGGATGTCGAGGAAGGTTATGGATTTGCCCTAGGATGGCCAAAGCGTCTCTGGCCAACCAAGTTTGATTGTTTGATGGTGGGTTTACCCTTTCTTCATCATGGTCGTTGTTGTCTTCCATATCTTCGAATCCTGAGTTAAACTTCTCCTCTTTTGAAAAATCATCTGGCTCAGAGACGTCACCGGCTGGCATTTCAGGGATTAGATTTAGAGGGTGTTCAATTTTGGTGATTGAGAAATATATTAGGTATTCTAATGTGTGCACAAAAACCTGGTTGGGTGTGTCGACCACTGGTCTACTTATTTTTTGTCTTCAAGGAGGTATCAAAGCTAAGGACAACGCACCGATCTGTCGGGTGTATGCTTTAGTGATTCTTCTAAATTGATTTAATTCATCGTGAGGACGAGCGTAAGGTATTTCCGGGTACAGGCATTATTCCTCGGGCTGGAGTGATTTACGCGTTTCAGGAGTAATCAGTGTGTGTGGGCTGCCTTGGGAATGACTAGCCATGCATGTGGGATGTTTTGAATCTTACAAGTTGTCTGAAATATTATGTGAACTATGTATTCATCCATTAATTTTTCGGCCCTCCTTCTAGCTCCGATTTTGTAGCATTTAATAGTGGAATGGTTCTCCATATCTTGTGATCTGACCAATTAATCGATGGGATTTACGTTTTCTTGTGAAGGCCTCTCCTTTGGTTTGGACGTTCTCTTTTTTGTATTTTATTTTTGGTGTGACTAGTATAAGATGGAAAGCCAATATAAACCAAGTAGAAAACAAATGAGAACAAGCTTAAACTACTGGAGAAGAGGATAGGTTTGGGATAACCCTTACACCCTGGCATTCAGACAATGATTGTATACCACAAGACTAGTATTAATACATTAACCATGTGAATATTCCAATTACTGACTGAGATACGAATTATCAGAATAAAACATGCATGTGATAAACAACGGTAAGCAAAATAATTCACTCAACTCTAATCATCAATCACATAATAACACAAAGATTCATTTTCATCATTAAATAAAGAACTGTAAAACATTGCATCGGATAACTTATCAACAGATTTAATAGCTCTTACTCGTTACTACATCCATTCATGAGACAGAATAGGAAATACTTCTTCTCGACATCCAATCATACATGCATTTGATGAAAACATAAACTTGTCTCTGGTCCAGAAGGACTTCTCAATTAAAGGAAGCTCCAAAATGATTCTTAACAAAACCATAAATGAGAGTTTCTTGCAACAACCATCGACCCTTACTAATTTTTCGATGCTCTTATTTATAACATTAAATTAACTAAAAATAACAGCTAAAGTGAAGATAAGTAAACCTAAATTCACCACGTGGCGTTCTCTCCTATCAGTTTGTCTAGGAGTCATCTCAAGATATCACTTTAAACGGGTGATTCTTCTCGTATTCCGACTAATTGATGAACAACTCCTCATAGGTGTGGGCATATGGAAATCTATGTTGTTCCATCGGGGCTGCATAAATCTCTCTTATCTCTATCGCATGTGCCCGATACTTGACCATACTGGCACTTAACTCTTGCAGCATAGCCTGAGTTTTGATCGGGTGTTCCATAAACTGTCGCACCTGACCCGACTCTCTTGTGTCTATCACCTTTGCTATTTCTTCAACCCATGATGAATCTTCCTCGGTGTGTGATTTGATTATGTCACGCAAGTCGATGAAGTCGTCTGGCATGCCAAACTCTGGGAGTTTAATATCCTTCATTTCCTTGTTGATTTTGACCCAATTTCTCTCACATCTGGCCCATTTCTCTTGGATTTCTCGGTGAGGTTCCCGAGCCATTTTTTCCTAATACTCGACCATTTTCCTTATGCGATCAAGACTGCTTTCGTTCAACACCCGAATGTTGTGTTCTTCTTTATCTCGGCCCTGTTTGAATGCACCAATGTACTCGATTCTCTCTATGGCTTGTTGTGCTTTCTTGTACCACCGCTTCATATCTTTGCACTTCGCAAGTGCCATGAGGGTGTCTTCCCGGAGCTCAACTATTCTTGTAGTGAATAAGTGTCGCTTGTCTATGAACTTGCTATAGGCCTTTTTGAATTCTCTCCTTAGGTACACCGCGTCTTGTGTGGTGTTCTGATAGTACTTAGCTAAGTGGCGCAAATTTTTTGGTTATTTCATGGCGATGACCAACCCTCTTTTCATCTCTTTGAGCTCTATCCAGGGTGGCATCTGTGATTTCCATCCCTGTGCCAATGAGATCGGACGTCTTAGCATGTTCCGTGTTGATCGGATGTTCGATCGTCAGATATTTGGATGGAGTGATCTAAAGTGATCCTCCTCTTCTTGGTGGTCCTCTGGATGATAGCCTTTCTTTTCTTATCATACGTTATGGCATGTATGTCGGCTACTTTGTCCATAGGTTCGAGAATTTGTTGATCTCCCCAGGTGAGTGTATTTCCCAAACTTTCGGTGGTATATACTTGTTCAATATTGGGTTCTTGAACTACCTCATTATGATCCGAAGGCCCGACTTCTGTTTTTCGCTCATTGGAGGTTTGATTATCGATTGAAATAGAGGCGTCGGGGATGGAATCGATACTTACTTTTTCATTGACCATTGAAATGTTGATTTCCTACTGTGGGGCTCCTTCCTCTGGCTCGCCCGACCTCGGTTCATCCTTTGGATTGTCCACTTGGGTCTCTAGCGCATCGGGTATTTCAGTCTCTGGGACACTCTCGACTTCTTTTTATTTCCATGGGACCTCCTGGGTTTGGACCTCGAGAACAGGACAAGATGTCTTCTTAGATCCCTTTTCTTCTTTGATATGAAAAGGGGTCCCAAGAGATACCTCTAGGTTCTCATCATCATCATATATTTTTATTAAATCACTGAGGGGGTTTGCTGCACTTGTTTCCATTGATACCCCGACTGTCTCCGATTGAGATGAAACACCTATCTGCGATCCGACCGGTGGAATTTTTAATTCAAGGTCGTCTAACCTGACAATTTCATCGACGTCTATCAGTTCAGGGCCACTTGGGCCTATATGCATTTCATCTGGGTTGTCAACAGAGAGCAATGACATCCTGATGAGGTCCGGGTTATCTGTCATCTAATCCATTATCCATTGGTCCTGTTCATACATGAGTAACCCTCTTTCCCACTGGTCTTGAGCCTTGGGGAAATTTCTTTCTTATATTGGGGCTACCATGGGAATCTTTGTTGTTTTGGCCGCTACCATTTCCTCTCTGGCTTTGAGGGCCTCTTGACTTGTTTGTTCTAGAATCATCATCTGTTCATCTAGGCTCATGGATTTGAACCTGGTCATCTTAGGGTCGGCCATCCTTTCTACAACTTCATCCCAATCCTGAGCATTTTCCGTGAAGACCTTGTCTTCAAATTTGCCGTGGGTGTATGGCCAGTAAGACGACACTTGAGATGCATGTTTCAGGACTAGACCTTTTGGGTCATGTTTGCAAAAATGGTTGGTCTAGAATCAAAACTCTAATTGACTCAATCCTTCCTGCTTATCTTGGGCGATATATTTTATGAGGTAGAAACCTATATGGAATCCATAAGGTATAAATTCACATTTCTTTTCTTTCACCAGGGAAGCATTGTAGCCTTGTAGGATAGTCTGGTAGCATATCTCCCCTACCAGTAGTCGATCAGGAACATGCACAGGTAAAATATGTGGTACCCCGGTGGCTCCGAAAACCTTGATATAGGTATTGCGCTCATCCAGATACCAGTGAAAAACCTTTGATATTATCTTTTTGGCCGCAGTCGATAGTCTTGGACACTCTTTCTTGAAAATAATGAAATGAATGAGGGTGATGAATTCATCGCAGATGAGGGAGTAGGAGTTTTTGTACTTGTTCTCCCATAAGACGCTGAAATATACATGGATCGGGAGTTCTGAGATGTGCCAACTCAATTTCATTATAGAAAAAACATTTCTGCCGCAGATTACTTCCAATAAATAAGAATCCATGCAGAAGGATGGAGTCTCTCCTTTCGGTGTTTGAACCTGTTGTATGCAAATGCTTATCTTCTTGGAAATTATGGCACCCTAGTTAAAATCTCTCCCAGAAATGGCTACAGTATAAGCTAGAGGAATCCAAGCCTCTGAAAACCTAGTGCAATATTTCACCCCATATAACCGACAGATCAAGGCCATTAGATAGATATACAACTCCCTTAAGTTGGTCGTTTGGTACTAGTCGGAGGTCCGATTGGTGTACATTTTATCCTCTCGCCACCATGAAGCCATCACCCGACCAGTGTCATGGTGCTCATAAATTTTTATGAAGAAATCGGTTTTCAGTCGCTCTCCCAAGTCTCTGAGCTTGTAATAATTCTGCAGCTCTACCAGAAGGAAAACCCTGACACACTCGCCATTGTCGTCATTGATCAGGCACTTCTGTGTGTCCATGTGGTCGATGAGCCACTGCAACAGTTCTATACAGGGGAACACCGGGGTCCTACTCGCTACCATGTGCAGGTATGACTGTCGGATATTTGGAAAAACTTCATCGTCGAGATTTCTCATGTCGGGGTTGTTGTGCGGGGTATATTCCAAGAATTCTTCTCAGCTGATCTTCTTGAAGAGTTCTCCCCAGTGTGGGAGTACCACCTTAGCCCTTGTGTTTTACTCTATGTCTCCAAAGGCCGGAGGCTGAGTGAAAATATTCTTAATGGATGTTCTGATGACTGGCTCTGGCCTTGGAGCAAATTCTAATCGTTTTACTGGCCCTGGGGACGAGCCTTCTCCCACCTCTGGTTCCTTTAGCTTAGGCGCTCTCGATGATCGCCTAGTGTTTGGATTTCTTGGAGGCATTTTTCCTGCAAATCAAAATAAAATATTTTAGGGTTTGTGCACAGAGAGATATTTGATATTAATGTATATATGAAGTGAAAACACATAAAATCCAGACTTGTACATACCTGTAACGCTTGATAAACTTTGTAGTTTGATACTCACAGGGGGCTTGGAAGCTTTTTTAATTTCTCGTCTCGCTCCTTTGGATGCTCTGAAAATCCTTGGCGTGCAGAATGATATTGTTTACAATGGATCAAGAATATTTAACAGAGAAGAACTTACTGGTCATATCAACCAATTAATTCAGGTGACGAGTGAAATTCAAACAAATCTACCGCTGAATCTTTGTAATTTAATTCATCATGGGTTGACGGCAGGGGCACGGAGGGTGATATGTTGTATCGGTAAATTCAAATGGTCCTTTTGATTCGAGCACAAATTAAGAACTAATGTGAGATTTGGAATTAATTAGTCCCTTAAATGCTCTGGATTGCAATGTATATAGCGCTAAAACATCCCATCATGTTTCTTTCCTAGTGGGTGGATCGGGGATCGATAAGGTGTTACGAGTGTTTTTCATTGATATTCTTCTGCAAAAAACCTATGATGTTGATCGATTTTATCGTACGATGATGACATGGCACCATTGGCTCAGGATACGTGGAACTGAAGACCAATGACTTAGCTCACGGGTATTGGTCGGACTCGGGACTTTATTCAAGTTATGCGTTCTAAACTAAACCTGGGATTGCCGATGTCGAAAAGCTATTCGGCTCGGGGATTGGGGATAAACCTATCGCATAGTTTCCTTTGGGTTAGCGTACTCAAAACTCTTGATGCCGAAAATGTTTCGAAAGTCGGAGATCGGAGAAAAAATTTAGCGTAGTCCGGATGTTCATCGTGATTTGATCTTCTCCGATTTTGATAAGCGCGTCGGGTATTAGATATCGACGATATCGTTTCTTTATTCATTTAACGTTTACTCTTTTCTCCTTTTACTGACGTTGAAGGGGATCGATTTTCAGCGATATCCTTGTGTGATGATTTTCGCGAAAGAAAACTTATTTTTGCCGATACTGATGAAGATCAACGCTTGGCGACTGCGGTTTTTTTTTGAATGATTTTATTTCATCTTTTAATTCCTTCCGATGCCAAATCTTTGAGCGCGTCAGGGGGAAGTGTTTTGGCTGTCGATTCCTTATTTAAGTGCTAAGTCTTTTTAATTCATAAGTTTTCATAGATTCAAGCAAACTTTGGAATACTTAATGAGAGTCGAAAATGATAAGCAAAGAAAACATTTTTTCATAATGAAGTCGAATTAAACAGTGAAAAAGATCAAGTGGTACCCAAAATGTAAAATTCAACATAAGATTTTTAGGGTGTGTTGAGTGCTCAACAAGGCCTTCCTAGGATTGACAGATCTAAGTCATTGTCGAATAGGTTTGGCATCTAGGTAGGTTTTAATTTCATGTTCGACAATTCAAGGGTCGATTCCTTGCATCTCTCCATATGACCAAGCGACTACGTCGTGAAATTCCTTGAAGATCTCAGTGTAGATCAAAATTTCTTCCAATGAACAATCTGCACCGATGTATACAATTTCAATCTTGCCTCGGGTAAGAGAGATATCGATCGTGATGGTAGGAGAGATACTCCCCATGTTTCCTTCGACATAAATTCCATGCGTATCAAGTGGAATTACGGCATGACCGACTGTCTCGCTCAAATTAGATCTAAAATATCTTGTTCAATTTTGGAAAGCTCTGGGAGAAAATAAGAGCGATGATGCATATCATCCCATGGCCTGTCAGGAACATTCATGGCCTCTATGATTGCTTCATATGAAGGTAAAGTCTCATCGAGGTAGTCACGTGAACAAGACGATGAAGCAGCCCACACATGATTTAGAACAAGATCCTCCTCGTCCATATGTGAGGTAACCAGATTCGGATCGGCGGAAGAGTCAAGAACAACTTGATATGCAATCTCTGCTACCGATAGTGGCATGGCCATTCCAGAATGTGACTGACCTTCACAAGATGCAGTTGAGGAACGTAGGGTCCAAGGATCGTTAAAATATGAAGTACGGAAAGGAACGAACCTCTTTGACGAATCAGACCTATTGGACATGGCGTATATATGATGAACTGGTGCCATGAAGTCGAAGGTACCCATAATGGATGAATACATTTTGACATCGATATTCTCAGTTGTTGGCTGAGAATTTTCGATCATGGGGATCGACGGTCCAATGGATGCATTGGGGCTAGAGTGTGGAAAGGAACAAACCTCTTTGACGAAGCAGACCTAATGGACATGGCGTATATATGATGAACCGGTGCCATGAATTCGATGGTACCCATAATGGATGAATACATTCCAACACTGATACTCTCAGTTTCCGATTGAGAATTGTCAATCACGGGGATCGACGGTCCAACAAATGCATTGGGGCTAGCATACACAAAGGAAAACTAGTCGATCGTCGTGATCTTCCCATCATGATGAAAGAAAAGAGTGTGGAAGATAGATGATATGATTGCAGCCATAGCATAACTCCAATTGTGTCCTAGTAAAAAGTTATAGTTGAGGGGTGCATCAACAACCTTGAAACCCACCTCTATAGTATTCCCACCTAATTGGACCGAAAAGGCAAGAATAATACTGTGAGGGCGGAAGGAATGACTGTCAAAAGAAGTCAACATGGTCGGAGACTGAGAAAGGGTCGGAGAGCCAAGGGCTTTCCAACAGACCAGGGACATCACACATGTTGCAGTACCTTCATCAACAATAGTACGTTTGATGGTATACTTTGAGTAACCCACATGGATTTGGAATGCCATGTGGTAAGGAAAGTGAGGCTTCACATCTGTGACATCAAACTTGATAACTTTAGAGCCATAGGGATCTAGAGCTCCTAACATAGATATCAAGGTGTTCCTTGGTGAAGGACACATCTGTTGTACCTCCAGAGCCGACATTGCACAAGGGGTTTGACCAATATCCTCAATAATAGAGTGATTTTGGGTGGCTCTAGCATTAGGATTGTGGGTAGAGTGCTTGAGTACTCCTTTCAGAATATGAGGCAGGGGCTCTGGTTTTTCAATCTGTAAGGGCATCTCCAGAGGAGGGGGAGACTCTAGACTAGGTACAGTATGTGTAGAACTATAATCGCGAGAACAAGTGGCTACATTAACCTCAAATTTAACCATGTTGATGCATAAACAGTCACCGTCTTGCATCGGTGGTTTTTGACTCCCACTCACCACATTTTTGGAATTCAAGGATCTCGAGGCCATGTGCTGATTATGTGGAAAAGTAGTAGTCAACACAGCGAGCGATAGAGATAAAATCCTCGTAGCTTTCGAAATCTTGGAACATAAATGGGTAAGGTGATCGTCTGTACAAATATTGCAAGGAAACTTCACCTTCTGCCTTTCTTTCTTTCCCTCTCCAACATTGTTATTCAAATTCTCATTATTATCATTGTCCTTGGGTTTATTATTATTCTTCCCACCCCTACAATTATTATTAAATCCTTTCTTTTTATTCCCTCCTGGTTGTTGGTTACCATTTGGGATGGTCGATGATTGCACATAATGTACATCCACCAACTGAGTGGGAGTGGAGGAAACAAACAAACTTGGCCCTCCTGTAGACTGGTTTAGAGACAAATATTTCAAATGGCTTGTTACCGAGTCTATAGATTTCACATTGGCGGAACCCAGAATGCCATCGACATGAGGCCCGAGCTTTTGTATAGGGTCATAGTTTGACCTCGGTGCATCTGGAAGAATCTCATATAACATCCTAGACTGAGCATATATAAGATCTAGTTACTGGGCTTTAAAAATTGCTTCTTCCTCAGATGTAACCCCAGATGTAGAAACATCCTTCAAAATATAAGGCAATAGAGACTTGAGGAACCACTCTAGCAGGAATTATGGGGGTATGCAGGTCTTGATCAATCTCTTCCGTCTA
Organism: Picea abies; assembly: GCA_900067695.1. Taxonomy (NCBI): domain Eukaryota; kingdom Viridiplantae; phylum Streptophyta; class Pinopsida; order Pinales; family Pinaceae; genus Picea; species Picea abies. Next base: position 16,053 of record CBVK0101628246.1, read on the forward strand.
GGCCACTCCTAGATGTGATCCGAGATATGTGTAGCTTTGTCCTGACGTAAGGTCGACATAAGTTCTAGGCCAAAATTGTAATGAACCGACAATTGGAAGTGGTTGAGGAATACTAAGACCATCTGATTAAAGGTTCCGTATGTCCCCCCTAGGTAGCTCGATATACCATTTCGTAGTGACCCCCATAAGGGTGAGTTGAAACAATCTTAACCGAATAGAATCATCGTTAAGGGAATTTGAAGAGCACGAAAGGTGAAAAGTAGTGACGTGATCACTAGGATCCCCACCATTTTTTCCTTCAAATTTTGGAATATCTAAAGGAATATTGGTGGGGATGGGGGGCCATGTCAGATCATGATACACAGGATCATTCATTAACTTAGACAAGTTTGGCAGATTGAGAGTGGGAAGAAAAGGAGGACAGGGTTGCGACATCTGGCCCCAAGCTCCTTGAAAATATTGTTGTTGGGAAATCACAACCCATCCAGGTTTCTGGTAAGCACCATGGACCTTTTCGAGATTGTAAGACCCTCCTCCGAACTAATTCATGAGGGGTTGGTTGGGAACCATTCTAGTAGGAATGTTCTTATGAGAGTTGTAAAAATTTCCCTTAGCTGGAGTGGCTCCAGGTTGGAGGTTGCCTAAGGTATGAAATTGACCTCCTTTAGGTGTGAATCTAGAGGATAAAGGTGGATTTGTCAAGACAAACTTGTTGGTCAGAATCAGTACAAAGGAGGTGGTTGTAAAGGATGAACCGTAAGAAGTAGCTTGTCCGAAAGGTTGGTTACTCCATCTAGAAGCATTAGGAACAATATTAGACCTGAGGTTAAAAGGAGGAAAACCTCCAACTGTAGGAGTTGTTTGCGGGACATGGGTACCACCAAATGAGAATGGAGTATGAGGAGGAGTCATTCCCCCAAGTACAATACTATTATTCAGACTAGACGCTGGGATGGAGGATGAAAATTGCGATGTGCAATTCGACATATCATAAGAAAAATGACTAGAGGCCATAGGGA
>CBVK0101628287.1:0-12179 GCA_900067695.1 Picea abies
TGAAAAACTACATTGAAGATTGGTTTAAAAAGGCAATTGATAAATTAACCTAAGAAGGCCAAGAAGTGGCAATTGAGACGGTTCCTATAATCGTCAATGAGGAAAATAAAAGGAAAGCAGTGATCAAGTGAACGAGAGAGAGAAAATCATAGTAAGTTTATGTTGATCAAATATTTCTTTCTTTATCAGTTTTTAATTCAGTTACTCCACTTATTTGACTAGAAAGGTTTAACCAAAATCCGATAACTCATTCCTATCTTCTTCCCAGGTCTTGCTACTCTATCATCATCCACCATCTTATTTCCATAAATTACTTATTGTTTATATTTTCTTTATGGTTCGTGGGAGCCCCAATCCTAGTCTTAAGGAAAAACACATTTAAATTTCAAATCTTTGTAGCAGACTCTATATTTTTCAGAAGCCCCAAGAGAACTATTTCGGGATCATTTTTTACGGTGTTTTATCACTCTGAGTTTTGAGTATAAAATATTTGAGATTGATATATCATTTTCTTTATGTGATCTCCACATGTGTTTACTCTATTAAATTTCTCTTATGCATGTAGACCATCTTCGTTTATTTTATGTGATCAGAAATCTTTAGTTTAACTATGTTGGATGTGAGGAAATTTTGTTAATATTTTTTAATATGTGATGTGTGACATTCCTAGTCATCTCTCAAGAACTCTCCTTATACACACACACACACACACACACTACAATATTTATATTTCTTTGAATATCATGAAGGACTTTCTCATAGTCCTATATTATTTTGAAAATTTAGAATACCAAGATTATCTTGAAACAGAGAGGAGTACCACCTCTATAAAAACATTGGGGATTTGTATCCCCGTGAGGTTGTCGTTTTGGTCCTAACGGATTCAAGCATCAAATTATTTTAGGGTATCTCTAGGTTGCAGCTCTGACCCATAGTCATAGTACATTGTTCTTCATAACAGAATTGACGAATCCATTACGGAATATCCCTTTTGGGTCACTAGGGGTACTTGTGGTTTGTATTTATCTTGAACATTTTTCTATTTATTTGACCATTATTTAGCATTCTCTTAATTTTTGTAATCCTTTCTGAGTCTTCCAGTCCCTTTTCTCTCAAGTTTAAGGGATTTTTACTAGGTATAAGCATGTTTATTTGAGTACAAATGCGTACATACATGTATTTTCTTGAACACAGTCGCATACATATGTCGGTTTTCAGTGAGATAATCATGTGCATGTTTTGGGATTGAGTTTTCTCTTTTTCTCAGATCATTGAAAATTACGTTATGGTACTATAGGGTGTCCTTGAATCCTGTGAGTCTTTGGGGATTTATTTTTGGTTTCAAAAATCGTTTCTTTCATTTCAATATTATAAGAAAATTCCTAAAAAAAAATCAACTTTCTTGTTTTGTCGAGGTTTCTTTTTGGATTTTGATGGTTGTAGGTCTATAGAAATATTTATCAGGTGTATACTGCACTTTGACATGTTCTTAAGGTTCTTTGTAAGGTGTTTGGTCATCTATTGCAGTATTTCTTTCCTTCTACCTTCTTGTTTTCTTAATTTAATTATATAAATAGAAGTGTAAGAGCATGTGTTCATGAACTTTCTTCCCTACCATTTGCATTTGCATTTAAAAACAAAGAGTTAATTTGCTACAGGGAAAATCCCCCTATATTGGGTCTAAGGTAAAGGTAGAGCGATAACTCCCTTAAAATATTGATCTATCCTTAATCTATCCCAAAACCATATAAACTAAATGACGAGAGAGAAAGGAAAGAGAGTTAATGAGTGCACCTTTAGTCCTTACAATTGGTGTAAACCTCTTTCGTTTGTTGTCGCCTCTTAGATCACAAATCTTCTCCCAAAGATGACCTGCAAAATGTTAGGAATACAATGCAACGACATATGCAATATGTATTGATCACTTTAAAAGTCTAGACATATATATACATGTGCAAATTAACAAAAGAATGTAAACATAGGGTTTTGGGACAAGGATAAACTCTTTTACTCAATTTCAAGACAAAAAGGATTATAACCTTTGTTGGCAACCACTCCACAAACAAAGTCTGAGCTCCTCTGTCGTGCCTCCAAGTGCATCAATCCCACACTAGCTTCTTGCAACCAACATATCACCAAGGGAAAGTAGAAGGGTTACATAAGGAGAAAGAATGGAGGGGGAGGTTGAGGCTAAAACTCAGAATGGGATGAAAATATTGGGCTAAGAAAGGGAAGGGATTTTGGCAGAGTTTTCTTATTCTCTTGATCATGTTCATAAATGACTCCCCAAGACCTCTTTTTATATGAGAAAAATATGGTTATTCGGTTTGGGGACGGGATATAAGGGGTAAAATGGTTAGGAAACCCTCCATATCCCATAAACTCCGACGAATTCTATGCAATTTTATATTTTTTTCAACTTTTGGAGGTAAATGCAGGCTAACTAGCATGCAACACACATGTGTATGCAGGATATTAGTGTAGTAGAGCACGTACACTATCCAAAAAATATCTTTTTAAAGGGAAGCCTCAACGGTATTTTTTCAAAGTATGCAAATGGAAGTGCCAATGTCTTGTATGCACAGATAAGGAATTTTGGACTATAACAAATTCCCCCTGATGTGTGATGTCAGAAGAGAAACTGATGGATGGAATACATTACAATATCTTTACATAGTGGTAATTCACAGAGTTGATTGAGCCTGAGATGAGTGCTTGTGAATGTTCCATCTACAAAATAATGATAATCGCTTCAAGGCAGGAATACCCATGCTCAGGATGAACTAAGCATGGTTGCAAATCAAGTACACTATAGATACATGTCATATATGACTACGTGAAAAAATATAATTATTTGTATAAAGTGTAGCTGCAAGAAATACACAACAGATCTACATCTCAAGATCATCTGAATATATATAAGTACAATATGATATGCATCTTTGAGAAGCATCGATGCTTATGGATGGAGATGAGAACTTCATAGCTTGAGCAACAACTTCAAGATCTTCAAAAATCAGGTAGGAGTACAATAGGAGCATAAGACTCACTACTCTAAGGTCTTCGACATGATGTCGGGGAAAGACTGGAAGATCTTAATCATCAGAAACAAAACTTCATTGATTTTGAATTTGAACTTGACTGGACTCTCGGGATGGCAGACTCATGAAGATCAAGAGATCAATTGCAGAATGTCTGACTCAGGTTGGATAAAAATTCCCTTCAACAAAAGCACTACAAAATGATGAGACTCGGGCATCATATTATTGACATAACTCTATGATACAAGAGGCACCACAAACTCAGCATATGTTTGGAAGAGTAACCAAATGGAGGAGAACATAGCTCTATGTAACGAGAACATCTTCCTAAAGGTCATACTAGATCTCAATGCATGGTGAAAAAACAGAAGGATGTGCTTTGCCCAAGGGCGGCTATCTTGATGCCGATAAAATAAAATGTACATCTTGTCCCCTCTTTTTGGAATATTTTATTTTTTCGTCTTTTTCAAATTTTTAACGATCTTGAAAAAGAATAAAAGAATGCTATGTTACAAAGGAGGAACAAGTGTCGTGGGGAAGAAAACTAGTTGCAAGCACATGGAACATACTAATGCTCAGTGCAAGGAGACATGTGTAGGATAAGGACACTCGAGAAAATTCCTCCATGGGTCAAGGTGTCAAATTGCGAGGGAAAAAGTGCTACAAGGCTTACATTTAAGGAATGCTTTGAAAGTTCAATTAATAGCAACATGAATCCATTATTAGGTCAAAGACGCAAGGATGAGGTATGCAATGTGATTAAGACACAATAAGGCTCCTTCCATGTGAATTTTTACGAGCCCAGAGAAGGTAATATCGGTGGTTTTTCACATTTAGAGAGTCTAAAAAACACTAAAAGAAGACTCCATAGTGTTCATTTTTTGTAATTAGTCTAGTTGGTTCAAAAAAGGGTTAAAATTATATCGAAAGGATGTCTCTTCAAAACCATTTTACTGATTTTGACTAAGATAAGATCACTCGGCTATCTTTTCAATTTTAAGGAGTCTGAAAAGAGCTTAACTATGGACTCACGACCTTTTTCTAACTTTAGTCTCCTTAGCCTGAAAAAGTATTAAATATAACTTAGGAGAACTCTCCTGGTGAGACATGTCTCTTGAGGCATACCTTTTTCCTAGATAATCTATTGGCCCGAAAAAGGGTTAAACTTATGCCAAATAGATATTCCTTATGGACCAATTAACGAGTGTGAAATGAAAAAGGTCACTCAACAATCTATTCATATTTAGGGAGTATGAAAAGAGCTTAACTATGGACTCTAAGGGGGTTCATTTTTCGTAGATAATCTCCAAGGCCTGAAAAAGAGATAAACCAAACCCAAGGAGAATGGCCCTTTTTCAAAATTTTAGTCCCCCGGGCCCGAAAAAGGATTAAAATTACACCTAAGAATACTCTCGTACTGAAATAAAGTTCCTAGGGCATACCTTTATTCATAAATTAACTGTTCAGATTGAAAAAGGGGTAAACTACCGCTAGAAAAATGTGCCTTCAAATTTTAGTCTGACGAACGTGAAGGGAAACAAGATCGCTTGACAATCTTTTCAATTTTAGAGAGTCTGAAAAGGGCTTAAAGAAGACTCCAAGGGGGGCTTATTTTCTTAAGTAATCCAAATGAGACCGAAAATAATAAATAAGCTCTCGTTAGATGTTGCTTTCAAATTTTAAGTGAGCCTGAAAGACAACAAACCATGCTCATAGGGAGTTTCTTGGGTATGATCCAGAAAATATGAAGAAGAATGGGGCTTCAATATGCAATAATGGTGGGACTAAAAGGACTCCCAAACCTATGGAAAAAACTCACAGCATGGATGCCCAAATGAAGAAAAGGATTTACCTAGGGAATCCATCTAGAGGAATGTTCTACCACCTAATTACGACACTTATAAAGAAACATAGAAGGTTATGTGTCGCACTTTGGTGGGATCGATCCTATGGAAAAGTGAAAAAAGTCAACAATATGCAAGATGCAATGTGATGAGAACCTAACCTATATGCAAATGTCGAAAAATAACTCTTACCAAGAGATGATATGAGTGTAACCAATATCATGAAAACACCAAACCAAAAGAAAAAGTTCATTAGAACGACCCAAAGATCTCTCAAAAAGAAACTCAAGTACCTATCGGGCCAAGAATAGGGAAAAATAGGACCAAACTAGGAAAAAAGAGCCAAAACAGTCTATAAATAGAGGTGGAAAGCTCATTTTAACCATTACAAATTGGAAAATAACCAAAAATCCAAAAAACTCTCTTCTTTAAAACGTGAATTCGAGGAGCTACGGTAGATGAAATATCTTCAAACCTGAACCAAGTAAGTACAAATGACCTCCCTCCTCTTTTTCATTCATTATTGTTTGCTTATTTTAATGTTTGGAGGGTGTGTGCCCTAGTAAAAAGGTTGGGCATGTGTGTACGTGGGTTTTCCACGTTCATCACGCATATGTATGCGGGAAAAGTAACACTTAGCTCACGTACATATGTGACTATCTTAAAGACAGCCCGCGTACATCTCTTTTATATTTCAAAAAAAATGAAACAAGGGGCTAACCTCACAATTTTTTTGCAATGGGATGTATGTTCACTAGCGAGAGAGAGAACATGAAGAGTTATATGTCTTGGTAGAGGAGGATCCATGGGACATTGCTATGCTTAAGAAGTGTGGTATGTGGAAATTCTTTTAGTGTCCATTCATGAGGGCACAACCCAGGCTACCAAAACACTTGATAGAGTACCGACATCCAGATGCAGAGGCCTTTATGTTAGAGGTCTAATCATTGAATTTGACAATGGAGGATATCTACTTTTTGACCAGCCTCTCCAAGAGTGGGAAACCGATCAACTTGAGGACCTTTCCTCCAAGGTCGCACAACATAGAGGATTACATTAGGATGTATTTTTAAGCTAGCACTGAGAAAGTAGCATTTAAGGTGTCAATTCATATGATCACAAGCCTCAATCTTTAGATAGTACTTTACATGATTGGGCGGATCATGGGATCTGTAGCACTTCATTGGGATTCTCATGCACAGATGCATTGTGCAGCTCATTATCTAGACACCACTATTTTTTATTAGATCACTACAATGCTCACATACATCCAAAAAAAAAAAATTGATCGACAGAGGAAGAAGAACGAACAAGAAATTCGGGTTTGGAATCGTGTTGTGCACTTTGTTTTTCGAGAGAGTGTCAAGCCTTATCCCAAGGGAGACAGTAAGAGACCATATTTCCTCCTTTTCGGCATTATGTAGGTGGGAAGATTTGTTACCTTGACAGGGTGTGGGGAGAGTACAGGAGGCCTTTGACGACAATTTTTTTTACTAGTGGGCCCATCAAATTCCTATGATCAAGGACTATCCCTACACAGGGATCAATTTCCTGAGGGATCCTCATATGCCTATGCCCCCTAGAAAGGAGTGCAGAGAGATAGGTAAACACATTTTAAATTTGTTTTGTTTTTAAATTTTAAATATTATCTTTTTTATGGTAATGTCAAAGTACTAACTCAATGATTTGTCATATATAGATGTGGGACCAATGCGATCGGCTGACCTCACAAGGACCAGGCGTTGTCCTCGAGTAGATGTCGGACCAGCAGCAGCAAGAGGACCAGTAGTTGCAGGAGGAATACCAGCTGGAGAGGTTGAGAGATTAATTCGATGAGTAGAGAGGAACTTGGCATCTCTCACTCGTACAGTGTCGATGGAAGAGATAGAGGACCTTCCCCAAACCATGTAGCCACATGTTGTAGGGGTACCTAGGACTTGGGTTCAGTTTTCCCAGCATCTTGAGAACATTGTAGTTCATTATACTAGGGCCAACAGGCCTAGGCCATAGTTAGTACTGGACCACATATGTGTCGAGGGCACCCTTTGTACTATATTTTGTAGTGAGGGCTTGAGCCCAATGATGTATACCAGCTCTATTTGAGGCTTTATGGCCCAAGTTTGTACTTATGACATTATTTTTTGGACACATTATTATATATATACATATTTTTTTCTTATGGATAAAAATTTTGTACAAATGTATTTAAATGTGCTTGTATGTGTGTGATTTTACTTTTATGTATGAGAAATATGTCAATCTAATACTTGATTAGCCAATGTATCAGTTAGTTGATTAGATCATCTAATACTTGATTAGCCAATGTATCAGTTAGTTGATTAGATCTCCTAGGAAAATGAATATAAGTAATATAATCAAAATAGCATTCTAAGAAACATACCCTAAGGAATCGTCGATGAAGGGTGGGATCGTAGACATGGTATACTCCATTTAACTGAGCCATGACCAGTTGAGCATCTAGCTAAACCCAGAGGTGAGAAATACCATGTGACAAGGCATCACGTAGCAATTCTATCACAGCATTGTAGTCGACAACATTATTGGTTTCTTCACCCAGAAAAATACCTCCAAAAGACATCAACTGACCAAAATCTCTAAATATCACCCAAGTTGCAGAAGAAATCCTCCGAGTGTGTCAGCTAGCACCGTCTGTGAACCCAACAAAGACCTCATATTCACTTGACATCTACCACAGTGAAAAGAAACACAATAAACTACACGTCCATAAAACAAAAAGACAAGACTGTATAAATATATATATACATTATATACAAGAAGTCACGATCATATGACTGATCTAAGCATAATACTTCTTAAGGTAGAGCCCATTTCTATGCTCTGATAAAGCGTTACCCTTGAAATCAACCATTTGATAGGCACCCTTTTCTAAAAATTTATTAACAATGAATGGTCCAAACCACATGGGTTTGAACTTGCCTACCCCCAAGGGGTATTTATCTTGGTCATAGACCAAGACAAGATCACCTTTGGACAAAAATCGAGGGCAGACGAAAAGATCATACTGACACTTGAAACGTTGTTTGTGAGCCTCATTGGCCAAGGTTGCATCTTGACATTTCTCATCAAGTTGCTCGAGATATAAAAGACGCTCTTCAAGTGGTGTAGTGTTAGGCAGTAGTTCCACTGCCAACTTAGGATAAGGTATTTTTCATTCTATGGGAAAGACTACCTCCAGCCCGTAAACAAGTTGGAAAGGAGAAAAACCAATAGCAGTCTTGACTGAGGTTCAATAATACCAAAGTGTTGAGTACTACATCAAATGTCAATTTGACTTGGACGAATTGATCGTCCATTGAAGAATAGTCTTGAGAGAATTATTAGAAGCCTCCACTTAACCATTCACATGTGGGTAGTAAGGGGATGAATTTTCCTACTTAAACCCTAGTTTTCACGTTAACTCAAACATCATCTTGTTCTGGAAGTGACTTCCATGATTTGTGACAATATCCTTCGGAATATTGAACCTAGCTACAATCTGGTTAAAAAAAAAAAGTGCAGTCATTTCCCCATCATTGATGAATGTTGGAATAGCCTCGACCCACTTAGTAAAGTAGTCTACCGCTACAATGGTATAACGATGCCCCCTATCTGAAACTGGGTGGCATGTAGTAAAATCAATCCCCCACTTGGTGAAGGGATCAACAATAATAATTGGGAACATGGGAGTTGAGTGTTCCCACATCTTCTAAGAGAACATCTGGCATAGGTGACACTTCTTGACTGCCTCTACACAATATTTGATCAACGAGGGTCAAAATTAGCCAGTGTGAAGAATATTTTGGGTTGTTTCCAACCCAAACATGTGACTGCCACATGCTCATGTGTGACATTCATTTAACACAAGTATTGCCTCTTCGTGAGTGAGACATCGAAGAAGAATACAATCCACTCCTCAATGATATCAAGTATTATCGAGGATAAGATAGTTATGTGCTTGATGGCGTATTCGTCGACGCTCATTGCGAGAAGAAGAATATGGGAACTTCAAAGTATAAATATACACAAGTATATATCCATACCAAGGGTCTGAAGATGCAATAAGGAAAATATCCCCATTGATCAATGACTCCTCGGGCTAAATATTACCACTCTCGGCTGAAAGTTCTAAGATTAGTTCAACAAAGACCAAAGACTTTTTAGACTTCGTCGAAACAAAATCCAAGTCAAATTATTGTAGGTTGACCATCCATCAACTGATTTTCCTACTGATAACCCATCGTGTTAACACATATTGAAAAGGGTTCACGACAGTTGTGACGGTGGTCTTGCAAGTAAGATCTAATGATGGAACTGTTGGACAACATGAACAACTACAAAAGCAAGTTTCTCAACATGTGTGTATTTGATTTCTGGTCCTACCAAGCCTCAGCTAAGATAGTAGATAACATGCTCTTCGAGCACGTCATCCTCTTGGACCAAGACCATGCCAATAGTAGACTCTGCGATAACCAAATACAACAAGAAATCCTTTCCATAATCTGGAGGACTAAGCATAGGGGAAGACGTCAGAGCATGTTTCAACACTTCAAAAGAGCATTGATCCGCTTCATCCCAACATAATGGGACCCCTTTTTCCAAGAGATGCATAAGCCCTTTAGTAATATTGGCATAGTTGGAAACAAAATGCCAAAGAAAGTTGGCTTTCCCCTATAGACTTTGAAGATGGGGGATTGTGCACAAGGGAGAAAATTGAACTATTGCCTCAACCTTCAGAGGATCGACCATGATCCCTTTAGTTGACACGATAAAACCTAACAAGTTTCTCGATTCCATGCAAAAACTACACTTATTTGGATTCAAACGAATCTGATAGTAGTGACACCTCTCAAAGATAAGTCATAAATGGGTGGGATGATCGGATATCTTACGAGAATGTGATGCCAAATAATTAAGATATGCCTCGACTATGTGTTTGAGGTCATGGAAGGAAAATGACATGGCCCGTTGAAAAGTGGCTCTAGCATTCTTAAGGCCAAAAGGCATTTTCCTATACGCGAATGTACCCTAAGGACAAATAAATGTCGTTTTATATTGGTCCTCGGGCTTGATATGAATCTGGTTGTACCCAGAAAAATGGTCCACAAAATAAAAGACCTCACAACCCACACATTCATCGAAAATATGGTCAATGAATGGGGTTGGAAAATTATCTTTCGAGAAATCTTTGTTCAAATCACAAAAGTCCATACACATCCGGATCGTACCTTTATTTCTGTTGACAAGAACATGGTTCGACACCCATTACTTGATGATTTTCTCTACCTAAACCTTGATCGTCGCTTCCTTGTGAGGATTGAATGGGTGAAGCCTCTGTCAGACAGGCTTAACATCAAGGTAATTTGTGATCTTGTGTTCAAAGATACATGGGTCAATTCCTGTAATCTCCTCATAAGACTAGGAAAATATGTCACAAAACTCTTTAAATAATTCAATGTAGATTTGAATCTCTTCGAGGGAACAATCTACTTCGATGAAGACGGTTTCCATGACACTAGCGGTTCTAGAGATGTCGATAGGAAATTTTTTAGCTATACTTCCCATGTTTCCCTCGTCATAGATTATGCATGTGGATAGAGGGTTAAAAAGACAAAGGGAATCTCCATTCACGATCATAATGAAATCTCCTGCCTCTATTCTCTTCAGCGCGGGTAAGAAATAATACTTGTGGTGAAGATCATCCCAAGGTCTGTTTGGCCCATTCATTGCCGCCAAAATCGCCTCATCAAAGGGAAAGACTAATTCCAAAGTATCATAAGTGGTGAGAGAGTATTGAGCCCAAATAGGCTCAAGAACAGGATCTAGCTCCTGTGGGGAAGTCAAATCAGGGTTGGTCAAGGCTTACTAGACAATATTGTATGCAACATCAATAAAGAATAAGGGAATAGACATTTGAGGGTGCCCTACCCCTTCCATCGAATCCAATGGGGAAGGTAAAATGCATGGGTCATTAAAGTAAATTTTTCTAAAAGACGCAACCTAAAAAATAGCAGTCTTTGACTTATCAGGGATAGTCGAAATAAACTTGACATTAGCAAGCAGCGGATAATCAAAAGTCCCCATTAAATATGGAAATAATCTGGAACCTAAGTTGACGGTACCTAGCTACGGGTTGTCAATCATCGGGACCGTGGATGCCCCCGATGATTGGTCAGGACAAGAGAAGGATAATTGATCAATGGTTATGATCCGACCTTTGTGAGGAAAACATGAGACCCAAAAAATGGTGGATACAATCATTGTCATAGCGTAGGTCCAACTATGCCCTAACAAGATATTGTATTCGAGAGGCACATCGACTACTTCTACTTCGATTTTTCCCTCCAACTACATAGGGAAGGAAGGAATTATGCCATGCAGTCTAAAATATCGAATGTCAAACATGGTTAGAAACGTGGGCAACAGAGACAACTCAAGTTGGTTGATGGCCATCCATCATGCCAATGACATCATACAAGTCGAGGCATCCTCATCAACCATCGTAATAAAAAAAAATTGTGTCAATGATTTCATGGCATACACCACTACTATCTAAAAAGAAATGTGGTGAGGAAGATGAGGTTTATAATATGTAGGGTAAAAAAAAATCATTCATGAGTTAGTAGTCTCGGTCACTCCCAAGGAAGACAACAATGCTTTCCTCTGTGAGGGGAAACTCTGGAGGAGTTCAAGAGCAGACATTACACAAGGAGTTTGTGCTAGATCTTCAATGATGGAGTAATTCTGAGTAGCCCTTGCATAGGGGTTGTGAGAAGCATTTTTTAATGCACCCTTAGGGATGTGAGTCATAGTTTCTCCCATAATCTTCTCAATTTGAAGAGGAGTCAGTGGGTTGGAGGCTTCTTTTCTCTTCTCAACAGATTCTGGCATTCTGTAATTATGAGCCCTGGTCTGCAGATGAGCTTTGGACTTCATCATATAAATGGTTGTCGCTCCATTGTTAGCATTAGGTGTGGGGGCTCCATGATTTCCCCCATGTGCATTCGTGGATGAGGAAGCTTGAGCCAAATTTTTCCCTTGTGGAAAAGGGTTAGTTAATATAGCAAGATTTTGTTGTACCAATATATTTTGGGCTTCCTCAAGTTGAGGGTATTGGTGAGTCAAGTGGTCATCCATGCAAAGCTTACATAAAAACTTCACCTTCCCCTTTTCAGTTTTTCCCTCACCATAATTATTCATAGCCTTCTTATCCCCCTTACCCTTCTTGTTTTTATATTTCCTCTTTCCCTCGGTTTGTTGGTTACCCTTGGGATTT
>CBVK0101628288.1:0-24113 GCA_900067695.1 Picea abies
TGAACAAACTAGAGTTGTTGTTAGGCTTGATTGGATGTTGCAAAGTGCCTCTAAGTGAAGGGGGCGAAGGAGAGATATGACCCCCACCATAAGGGATGGTGTTGAAGAGGCTAGTGGTTCTCATGACAGATCCTTGTAAGGGATCATTAGAGCTCCCAGCCCCAGACCAATAGTATGTAGAGTAGAGTAGGTTAGGACTGAACTAGAGTCGAAAAACGACATCCCATACAAAAAGGGAGCGCCAGAAAGGTTCTAGATGGAGGGAATAGTGGTTAGAGTCATTGAATGGATTTATCCATTGCCCGAAGTAGTATGTGTCTGGACAGTCATAGTCCTGATAAGCGAAGGTGGGGGAGGAGGCACGGCACCCCCTCCCGCGGCAACTGATATGGGAGTATGAGGACCCCTAGAAGAAGTAGCATTAGTTTCTTCCATCGTCGCTCATCTAACAAATCGACGTTTAGGTGAAGTCACCTCATGAGAGACTATCTGAATAAGAAGTGGTGCCAATAACTCAATGATCAGAGGGTTTGTGGGCCTGAAACCTTCATATTCGAGGTCATAAATGGTGGACTCCTCCGATGTAGGAAAGTATTCTCTAGGAGATGACTCGGATATATTTTCTTGTGGCCCAGTCACTTCGAATGAACCCTCTTGATCTATCATGTGCCTCAGCGATGGTGGAGGTGGCTCCAAAGTAACTGGTGGAAGGCCTTAAAGCCTACACGAACGACGGAGCTATTGATCTTCCACCTTGTGAAATGATCAACTGACAGTGTAAGGTTGAGCTAGCGGGAAACATAGAGCACACACTAAAAATTTCCCAACAACAAATCAAGCAAACAACTGACTGATAGGAAGAACAATTACGCCAATCGACACTAGAGCAACTTACTGATGCAAGTGTAACTCGAACATGGAAACACCCTCCGGGTATAAACTTACTGATGCAAGTGTAACTCGAACATGGAAACACCCTCCGGGTATACTCTACAAATTGTGATATGACATCTACCCTTGGTATCGCGATATACCCCCACATTCACATGTATAAGTCCCTAAAAATAGGAAACTAGGTTTCCAGCTCGCAGTCAGTCACTAGGAGGATACAGTTGATAATCGAGTTGATCGTAATGAGCACGATAACAAAGTTTGAATCCTTTCAAGGGTATCAAAGGAAAATGGTCAGGAAGAAAACTGAGGATATTGAATGGATTCGAGGTCCATGAGGCCCTGTATTAAAATGCGATCAGCATAATTCCCAAGAACGACCCTCCATATATGATCCCCACTGTGCTCGGTTTGGATTTGGAGGGGTTCTCTCCTCTACATTTCCTCACACGACCTCGTGTTTAGCCTCTATTTTAGAGGGGGGTCTTGGTTGAATCTTACAAAACTGGACTCTTACACTCTCTATAACAAACTCTTATGTTTGTTTAAGCAACCTTGAAGATTTTCCTCTCCACACCTATTTCAAGACCCTAGAGCCTACACTACTTGGTGAACCCTACAAACAAAAGTCTAGCTGATTTTAAGTGTTAATCATTGATTTTAAGTGTCTTGATTTACTCAAAAGGGTATGGATGTGGAACTTATGGTGTTTTCAAGAGATGAAAGAGAAGAAATAAAATATTTAGAGTATTCGTGCAAAAGAAAACTAAGTTCTACAATTGAAAAATGACTTTTAAATATTTGCAAATGAAAACTTTTCAAAGTATTAATCCAAGATCATAAAGTGCAAAAAGTTTCCTAGAATGTGCTTTTCGTTTTACAATGTAAATGAAAACTACTAAACTTTCAAGGAAAAATTAAAGAAGGAACTTCGGAGAAAGAACTATTTTCTTTTGTAATAAACAGCCTATGCTACAAGTACCAAAACAAAATGCATAACTAAATGCAACAATTTTTTTATTTTTTGAATGCCTAGGAAAGAAAATCACAAGTAAATGATATTTTTTATTTTTCAAAGAAAAAACAAGGTAAAGAGAAAAAATAAACCCAAGACTAACACAGACCCTAAACCATTATTTGAATGGAGGGATTCATTGGAATCCACAGGAGGATCTAATGCTTATAAGTTCACCCTAAACCTTCAAAGAAAACAAAAGAAAATAAAGAAACAACAAGGGTTCATTATAAAGTGCAAGATAAACTGAACCTTTAACCCAACCACACAATTAACAGAGACCCTGAAGAGTTCAAGAAGGCCTAAGAAGCACAAAGATTCTTGCCAGGAAAGAAATAGTCTTTTTTTTTAACCTTCCAAAACACAAAGACGCATGTTGTGCACAAGCAGCCTACGTATGTACGTGGGTTGTATACTATGCATACCGTGTATGTATGCATGCTATATAGAGGATAGGAGCGTACACCTCTGCAAACTTTCAAAAATGAAAAAGGATTGGATAGCCAACTGGGTAGGGAAGGCTGGTAGGCACCGAAGGTGACCAGAGAACCTAACTGACTCAATAACTTGGAAAACTAAAACATAAACTGAAAAACTCAAATCAAAACAAAATATCCCACTAAGACCCTAGAGATACTCCCCAATGGAGTCGCTAATTCTGCTTAAGGGAAAATACCCTGATACTGGTTCTAAGGTAAATTCAGAGCGATAACTCCCTTAAAAGAATTATCTACCCTTAATATATCCCAAAACCATATAAACTAAATGATGAGAGAGAAAGGAAAGAGACTTAATGAGTGCACCTTTATTCCTTGCAGTTGGTGTATACCTCTTTCGCTTGTTGTCGCCTCCTAGATCACAGATCTCCTCCCAAAGTTGACTTGCAAAAGGTTAGGAATACAATGCAACAACATATGCAATCTCTACTGATAACATAAAGTCTAGACATAGATATAAATGTGCAAATTAACAAAAGCATGTAAACATAGGGTTTTGGGACAAGGATAAACTCTTTTATTCAATTTCAAGATAAAAAGGATTGCAACCTTTGTTTGCAACTGCTCCACGAACCAAGTTTGGACTCCTCTGTCTTGGCTCCAAGTGCATTAATCCCACATTAGCTTCTCACAACCAACATATCACCAAGGGAAGGTAGAAGGGTTACATAAGGAGAAAGACTAGAGGGGAAGGTTGAGGCTAAACCTCAGAATGGGATACAAATATTGGGCTAATAAAGGGAAGGGATTTTGGCAGAGTTTTATTATTCTCTCACTCATGTTCATAAATGACTCCTCGAGACCTCTTTTTATATGAGAAAAAGATGGTTATTTTGTTTGGGGATGGGCTACAAGGGGTAAAATGGTTAGGAAACCCTCCATATCCCATAAACTTCGCTGAATTTCGTGCAATTTCATATTTTTTTCAACTTTTGGAGGTAAATGCAAGCTAACTAGCATGCATTATGTGTGTGTACACGAGCTAACTAGAAATAATAATGTGTGTGTACGTAGGCTATTAGTGCAGCAGGGAGCGTACACTATCCAAAAAAGTGTTTTTTAAAAGGAATCCTCAGCAGTATTTTGGAAAAGTATGCAAATGGAAGGGCGAATGTCGTGTATGCAAAGATAAGTCATTTTGGACTATAACATCATTATATGCATTTTTCTTTCAGAATTCACTCTTGTACTTTTCAAAAAAACAAAAAGAGTTTAGTTTGCATTTAGGGTTAGTTTTTAAGGTGCATATTTATCATATAGAATGAAAAACAAAAAAAGTTAGATTTTCATTAACTTAGTGCATTGCATAAGATGTTGCATATTTCAATTGAATCATGCATTGCATTGAAAGTGAATGATTTGCATTGGCATTGCATTGAAAATGAAACATTTCTTTGAAGAAGAAGTGCATTAGTATCAATATCATACACCTCTTTCTTTTGAAGAATTTATCTTGTTTTCATATCACAAATATTCTTGAAGTGTAATTTGTATTGTTTCTGCAAGTGTCAATACACATCACTAAGTTTCATGTCCATTCCTTTTTTACTTAAGAAACAACCATTAAAATGAATGTTTATAACTAAAATCAATTAGTAAAATATTTCTAGGTTTTACCAATAGCTTAAGCTAGGGCCTTAGATTAGGCTGGAGAGTAAACTCTCCAAGGCCAACCCAAAGAAAACAATAAGAGTTTGTGATAGGGAGAATCAAATCCAATTTTTGTATAAGTATAGTCGTGAGCCTCCTCCAGCACAAGAGTTAAACACGAGGTCACATGAAGGAGATCCAAGGAGATTACCCCTCCAAAGCTTGACTAAGAATTGTGGAGATATTGTATTTGGTAGTTTCACCAGTTCCCTTACCTCCCTAAGAGGCAGCGCTTTCAAAACTTTGGGATTTGTTACCCTTCCCATACACTCAATCCAAATTTTCAATTGTACCCCTCGGACTTTGATTGTGATTTGGTAGGTTAGTGACCTATTATTTAGGTTGAGACACAAGGTTATGGAGAGGGTCTTATCACTATACCTGGGGTGGACTCTGTATCACTTCTCTTAGTATCCTTTGGGGGTTACATTACGAATCCTTGGTAATTGGAATTGGAAGGGATCTAAGTCAGAGGTTAGGGTAACTGCTTCTCCTAGCCACTCCTTAGCTTCTTCAGGTGCTTTGGATGATCGACTTCATCTCCCTAGTTTGGAATCATTTGGAAAGGTTGTTTTCTTGGTTTGTATCTTTTAGGAATTTTTACTTTTAGTGGTGCATTCTGCAATCATAGATTTCCTAGGTAAGTGTGTTGGTAGTCACTTTTAGTCATTGATTGAAAGTGGTAGATCAATTGTTGCACCGATCTTTTAGACTTTAGGATCTTCCACCAGTTGAAGTGAATTCTTTGTAACCTCCCTTGAGGTGTCAACTTGATCAAACCAACACTATTGTATCGATTGATCCTATCGAGATCATAGAAATGAAACCCACATAAAATAATGCTTATACATTGGAGGTTACATGTACATCATATCTCAAAGCTGGAGGTCTCATTCATCCATTCAAACCTTCGTTAATTGGAAATAACAGACCAATTATTTTGCAAATTATGGCTCCCGTATCATACTTCACTTATAGTCACCCTCTTTGGTGGGCCATAATGGAAGGCAAATCAAAAGTGTCTGGGCAGGGGCCCCTGCAACCCCCACATCAAAAATCATAACCGAAGGAATATTTCCTCTTGGTATATTTAACTAGATGACTAACATGATTCAATCCATGATAGTTGCAGTCATCAGTAGCCCTTCACCACTAATTGTTGGGTCCACTCCCTATCAAAGTGTCAACCCTTCATCACCATTTATATCTAATGATTTTTCTTTTGGAATGTCATTGTTTGGCATGTAGAACATGTCATATAGACATCAATCGACTCTCCAAGTTTCTAGCATTGGTGTTGGGAGTTCTTCAACTCCCCTCCAAGCTCTTCCTTGGGGCGATGTGCATATCCCTATTTCAATTCCCTTGCTTGGGAGTGATTTTTTTCCATCCTCTAGCCCCAATACCATAATGGGATAGGTCCCTTCACTGAGAAATGGATTTCAATCTACCAACACATCATCTACATCCAACCCCTTCACATTCTAATGCGGGTTTGGGAGAAATTATTTTCCCTCATCAGGGGTGCCTCTAGGGGGAAACCCTTTCCAATCATGTTGGAACCCCTCGCTTGGATCTATCCCAATGTAAGGGGAACCGACTGGGAGCCACCCTTCTCAGTTCAACAACCATTTTGGAGGGGGATACCTCCTTATGGTCAGGTATTTCAACCTTCTTATTAAAACCTTGGCTTTCAAGTGAACTATTCCTAGCAACCTAGTGCTAGTAACAATCCATGTTTTTCATTTCCTTACTCCAAATATCCTGGGGGAATCCCCTCTAAAAGTTGGAGTACAATGCAACAAACAGGGCTCCCCTTCCTAACAAGTCTTAATTTTCCATATCTTTCAAAGTTTATGAATGACTCTATGTGTCACGATCATAATTGGACACCGGTCCCAGCCAAACTTCCTTCTGATATTCCCAAATTCGAAGGAAAATATGGTGAATATCTTAGCGATCATGTTATGAATTTCCACCTATGGTGCTCCTCCAACTCATTGAATGATGATTATATTTTAATATTCATATTTCATAGTACTCTCATTAGAGTCATTTCCAAGTGGTATATTGAATTGAAGGAAACAACCTATCACATGTTTCATGATATGGAATTAGTCTTTCTTAATCGCTTTCAAGTCCAAGTTCGCTATGATGTTGGAACTGATCTATTGTCTACTTTTCAGTAGAATAAATCCACTCATATATCTGATCATATTCAGGAGTGGCAGAGGAGAAAGAGAATGATTAAGGTATCCATCCCTCCATAGTTTCTCTTGAAGTGGTTTTTGAAGTCCTTATTGCCTTACATCTCCAAGGACATTTCCACTTCTGAAGTAATTACGGAGGAAGAAGTTGTATTTAGGGCCCAGTATTTAGATATGATTTACTCTCAGTCTATGATCCTTTATGAAATCATACCAGATGCGCTACGGTCAAATATTGAACCTGCCAAACAGATTCATGAAAATCATGCCGACGGCATTGTTGGTTCCATACAAAGATCTCCCACAAACTTGGTCTCAAATAAAATGAGACAGCTCTCAATCCAATCTTATATGTCCAATCAAGCTCTTGTTTTGACCTCCCTCTCCCAAATGTCATATGTAAACAGTGTGTAAATGATGAACCCAAAAGGTACCCATCAACCCGATGAGAATAAAAAGGGAGAGGGAAATGATAATAATATTGTAAATAAACCAGAATATAGTTTTTGTGGGGGAAAGAAATAAAAAAAGAAGGTTAAGTTTCCTTGTAAGCTTTGCAATAAAAATCACCTCACCCAAAAATTCCCCAAGATAGAAGAAGCCTGAAGATTGTTGGCACATCAACAACCTATAGTGTTGACCAATCCTTTTCCTCACTGACAAAATATGGCTTCAGGATCTTTCAATAATGTTGAGAGTCAGCAGGGAGGTAACCAAGGTACTCCTCTACTTGATGGAGCATCATTGAATGTCTACATGATTATCATGGATGCTTATCTACATAATTGAGCATGTAATTACGATAATATTGAGTATGGGTCATGTTGAGAGTCAGCAGGGAGGTAACCAAGGTACTCCTCTACTTGATGGAGCATCATTGAATGTCTACATGATTATCATGGATGCTTATCTACATAATTGAGCATGTAATTACGATAATATTGAGTATGGGTCTAATAATAAGGAATCCTCTAAGACGCAAGGGCCTCTTCATATTGAGAAGTCCTATATGAGTGATGTTATTCCTTTCATACCAAAGGGTGTGTTCAATAGGGCATCGTATAATCCAAATGATAGGGTCACTAAAAAGTACTCCATCATGGAAGATTTATCCCAATCTCCTTGTGCAATGTCCACTCTCGAGGTACTCGAAAGTTGCCTGGTGCAACAGAGTGCATTATTTTCTTCTATCAGGGATATGGATGCTTCTAGGTTGTGGCTCATCACATTTAATCCTTACAATGTCAAGCATCACCTCCCTTATCACATTTATTTTCATATCCAAGTGGTGTATTCCATGAAGACCATCTTTAGGACTATTATCGATGAAGGAGCATCGAAGTGTGTGATGTCACTTTATTGTTGGAAAGTTGTCGACTCTCCAGAGCTTTCTCTATATCCTACTATTTTGACTTCATTTGATGGTCATTCCTTTCGGCCCCATGGAATACTTTCCTCCTTCCCCATACAATTGGGAGGAAAAAACATGTACATTGAGGTGGAAGTAGTCGACGCTCTGATCTATTACAATATTTTGTTAGGTCGTAGTTGGAATTATGCCATGACTATTGTCGTATCTTCGATTTTCAAGGTTATTTTTTTTCCTCATGAAGAAAAAATTGTGACAATCAACTAGTTGCCTTTTAGTCATTCGGATTCAGCTGTACACATGGGATATAATGTCCCATTGCTAGGCAGTTCCCAAATAGAAACCAAAATTATTTGCATTGAGATGTATTCTTCATTGATGGGAACTTTTAATATCCCAATGCCAATTTCATACATTACCTCCACTTTGGCTAGCTCGATCCCACATGATTCATCGGTTCTCATGTCCCAAGTGCACCATTTTCGAATGGCGTACTTTGAGGATCCTTCGATTCTACCATCCCCTTATGATTTGATAGAAGGGCTCAATCATGCAGGAATGAAAATTCCATTGTCTACAGTAGATATTTCTTATCAGACCATTCAAAGGGCCACAATAGACTCAGATCCAACTCCTCTTCGAACAAAGGATTTTGATGATATTCTAACGCCCATTTGGGTGACTAACTCTTCTCATTCTCCTAATTGTATTGAATCGACACTACCCTCTGATGAGGCTATTCTAGAGGAAATGATAGGTCCAGAGAGGACTTTGGAAGATTTACATCATCGATCACATTTCCTTCTAGATATGGATCGCATTGAAAGAGGAGAGTTTTATATCCACATGAACGATAATGTTGATAGGACCATGAACCCTTTTGTAATGCATGGTGTTTATGTTGAAGGGAACATGGCTAGTATTTCAGAAACAATACCTATTAACATATTGAATGATCCCAACATCGTGGAAAATGTGTTCATTGGTGTGGATTTTTCTCCTGAAGAGATCCGTAGCTATACCTCCTTGTTTAAGGAATTTGACGACGTTTTTTTTTGTCATATGAAGAGATGCTAGGTATAGACCCCCAAATTGTTGAGCGTGAAATAAAGACTTATCCTAATGCTAAGCCTATTTGAAAAAAAATGAGGTTGGTTAACCATAGGAAGGTAGCCGCCATAAAGGTTGAGGTAGAGAATCTCCTCAAAGTGGGTTTCATCTATACGATTCCACTTATTGAATGGGTATCAAACCTTGTTCCAGTTGACAAAGAGTAAGGAACCATCCCTGTATTTTTGGATTTTATGGATTTGAATAAGGCTTGTCCAAAGGACAACTTATCAACAATGTTTATTGATCAAATTATCGATGAGTGTGTAGGTAACGATATCTTCTCCTTTATGGACGAATTCTCTGGATACAATCAAATCCAAATTAAACCTGAGGATCAACATAAAACCACATTTATTTTTCCTTGGGGAACATTTGCATACCGAAAAATGCATTTTGGTCTTAAAAATGTTGGGGCTACCTTATAGCGGGAAATGACCTTTGACTTCCATGATATGAAAGACATTGTTGAGGCATATTTGGATTATCTAGATACTCATTCTCATCATAGATATGATCATCTAAATCACCTTCGTCGTGTGTTATAGAGATGTTATTATCACATCTGGTTGAATCCACGCAAATTAAATGTTTCTGTTACTTTGGGGAATCTTCTTGGATTTATTGTCTCAAACAAAGGGATCACGATGGAACCTTTAAAGGTTGAGTCAATAGTTCAGTTTCCTCCCCCATGAATTATTCATCAACTTTAGAGTCTCTAAGGAAAAGTTAATTCCCTTCATTGTTTCATTTCCAACTATGCTGAGATCATTAAGGGTTTCATGCATTTTCTAAAAAATGGGGTCCCTTTCAAATGGGATACTTATGCACAAAGATGTTTTGATGCATTAAAAAATACTTTAATCTCTTCTCTTCTCCTCTCCTTATCCCACCTGATTTTACCTGTGACTTCTTGTTGTACCTGGCGGAATCAAAATCGACTGTAGGTATGGTTTTGGTGTAATAAGATGATGTGATTTTCAAGCACATCATTTATTACCTGAGTCATAGTTTGGTAAAAATTGAGTATCAATATTCACACATTGAAAAACTCGCCTTGGCAGTTGTCCATGCTATGCAAAGACTCTGGCATTATGTTCTCCTCCATAAAAATACTGCTATTGTGGATGTAAATCCTTTCTAGTATGTATTGAATTGTCATATTATCCATGGGAAATTCAACAAATGGAATATAATTTTTCAAGAATTTGTCTTATACTTTGCGTCGAAAAAGCCAAAAAGTCGCTTTTTTGTTGAGTTGATGTTGGAGTTTCCTAGGAAAGATAAAGAGGAACCATTTGAGGAATCCTATATGGATGAATCTATATTCATGATATATTCTAATTATCCTTGGTATAGATAAATTCTTGTATATATCCATACTTTTAATTTCTCCCCGCATTATTCGAGAGATGAACGATGATGCATTCTCCATCATGCGAAAAAACTATCTCATGATCGGTGACACCTTGTATATTCATGGTGTAGACTCAGTTTTATGTCATTTTTTGACTCATGAGGAAGTGGAGTCCATATTAAATGATTCTCATAGTGTATCATGTGGAGGTCATCTCTCCAAGTTGGCAACAACCCAAAAAACATTGCATGTTGGATATTTTTGGCCGACAATCTTCAAATATTGTATTGAGGCAGTCAAAAAATGTCATTGATGTCAAATGTTTACTCGTAATATGCACGCACATCCTACTCCATTATTTCCAGACATCACTATCGACCCTTTCACTAAGTGGGTTGTCAATTTCATGACATGACACCCACCTTCAAGTAGGGGGCATCGTTACATCATCATGGTTGTCTATTAATTTACTAAGTGGACGGAGGCCATGCCTACTTTTACAAACAATGGTGAGACTATTTTTCTTTTTATATTTAATCAGGTGATTGCCTAGTTCAGTGTTCCGAAATAGATTGTTAATAACCATGGTATTCACTTCCAGAACAAAATAATGTCAGAACTCGCATCAAAATTGGGTTTTAGGAAGGAGAATTCATCTCCATATTACCCGCAAGTGAATGGGAAAGTTGAGGCCATTAATAATTCTCTCAACACAATTCTCTAGTGTATTGTCAATGTGAGTAAGTATAACTATAAAATCATGCTTTATCCAAATTTATGGGCATAATGAACAACAATTAAGATTGATACTCGCTTTTTGTCATTCCAACTCATTCATGGGTTGGAGAAAGTCTTACCGATTGAATGTGAAATACCTTCGCTTAAGATCTCCATATAGATTATACCTTATTATTCTGATTTAGAAACATTCCTTTCTCACTTGGAACATCTTGACAAGAAATTTCATGATGCTCCCACTACCAATGAAGCACATAAAAAATGAATTCAAAGTCAGTATGAAAATTCTATGCACCCAAGGATCTTTTGTGAAGGTGACCTTGTTTTGATCTATGACCAGGATAAAGCCATCTTGGGGGCAGGTAATTTCAATCCACTATGGCATGGCCCTTACATTATGAGACATGCCCTTTGAAAATGAGCCTATGAGTTGGAGTATTTTGAGGGGAATGTGATTTCAGAGCCCATAAATGGGTTCTATCTTAAGAGGTATTATGCTTGAGCACTTATGCTTAGGCGCTCCCTTTGTAATTATTGTACATTGTTATATTTAGTATTAGTATAGAAAAAATTTTGTGTTAGTGGTACTTATGGTGCTTATTCTTGATTAGAAGATATCACAGGATTCTTTGGTTGTCGTAGGGTTCATCTATGGCACTAGACATCACACTTGGAACCTTGCTTCCACCACTTGGGTAATTTATTTTCCCACATACCAATTGGTCATTTCCAGGGGCTCTTGTCTTGGCCCATCCAGTAATAATGTGGCCGAATATAATGTTATTGTTGAACTACTTCATGATGCCATTGCGCATGGAATTCAGTCCTTAGAAGTTTGTTTAAATGCTCAATTGGTAGTGTCTCAACTAAATGGTGAATTTCATATGTGTGACCCTACGCTACACCATTGTTTCCTTCAAGTACATTTGTTGGAGCATCATTTCTATTATATCACTTATATTCATGTTCCAAGAAATTGAAATTCATTATCCAATGCATTTGCTAAATGTGTGTTAGATTGGCACTTATATCATTCACATTAATGATAAGAACAACAAATCATACATGTACATAATAGATTCATTGGCACATTATCTCTAAGGAAAAAATAATCGTATGTATATATATCGTCATTAATGTTATTTAAGTACAAAATGTGATTCATGTTGAAAAATAGGGTTTTAGCCTTGATTGTCCATCTCTAAGGACCGATAATACAAAAAATATAAACATCTCCTCATCATGATCCTGAGGGGCCAAAACTTCCCTTTACATGTCTCTCATAGCACACCAACGATGTTGGCTATATGTCATAAGAGTTGCACCCATGCTCATGGTACCTCAACCACTTGTCGTTTCATTTTCTCCAAAAGATCCTCAATCTATATCATCGACACAAGGCGTAGAAATCTATAAGGGTTCCTCTAGACATTATCTAGCAATTGATGAGCATCTCCTCATGGTTTTTCATCTCGAACATATCATCTGTGTCGAGGAAACCCCCCAAGCTGTCTCAGTCCCACATGTACATAATCAAACAATCAAATCATTATCTTGATTCGCACCAAAAATATTTATTACTTAGTCATTTATTAAAATAAATAACAAAAATGAAATAATAAAAAAAAAAAAAATTGGTGTGACCACCAAGAATAAAATGTGTCATTATAGGGATCACCCATCTAACTTCCTTCTTGCCTCAGTAGCACCTTGTTCCATATCTCCATTGCACCATATCAGATATAATGAGAATGGATATCCACTTGAGGACTCAACATAGGCACTCTCTTTAAGAAAAAGGTGCATAAAATGCTTCCAAAGCCAAAATTCTTTATATTTCCTTTCTTACATCCTATCAGTTGAGCCTTCAAGCACATGAGCAGTGAGGTGCTCTAGTCATATAACACATACCTCAAGCATTCCATTGCATAAAAAATCATGGTTCTTGAAGCCTGATGTAAATATGTTGACCCTGCAATGCGGGAGATCATTAAGAAAACAAGTCTTAGACTGAGGCTCTCTAATTGTATTATTGGGAGTTGGCTCCCAACTTGTGTTGTCTCAGGTGAACAATAGATAGAAATATTTCCATTGATCATCAGACCAATGGATCATTTTCCTTTGAGGTTTACTACATCTCCTCAATGAGACATCCATGAAAGGAAATAAATGTCCTATGTCTCACTCTTTAAATATTTCCCATTAATCATAAATGCATCAGCATCAGGCTCCCAGTAATCAATTAATGTTTCTAGCTATCTTTTTTGGGCCCTAATCTCATTAGATTGGAAGAATTTATACAATCGCACCACCAGAGTGCTTCTACAGCCTCTAGGTCATCCATGACTTCATTGTCTACATATCCATCCTCCCTTTCTCTCCACTCAGTCAACATCCTTCCAAAATTCATTTTTTTGAGTTAATTTTTTGTATTTTTTTGAGGTTTGTGGAGATGTACACTACTTCCAGTTAGGACAGTTACATGCATACATGAATATAATTATATGTACTATCATACATTTATATATGTACATGCCCTTGTGCCAAATAAATCCATGTACATGGCCATATAAATTTAAAAATTCATTAAAACTCAAAAAATTGACTAAAATCTCAAACAATTTGGATGAAAATGATGAAGAGGGAATGGTATTTTACCTGGATTAATTGGTTTGAAATTATGAGCCATGTGCGTCATGTACGAGTCGTCAGAAGGTTGAGGGGTAAAAAGGATCCAAATTCTCTCCAAGTGGGTAAAAATAAAATGGTATGGTAAAAATTTGTTTTTTACCTATTTTTTCACCTTTTTACATAGTTCTTTTTACCCCTTTTAACATTTTTTAATGTCGGTTAGACTAATTAAATGCTCTGGAGATGTTTTTTCATGCATTTTTCTTTGATAGGTGTCTCTCTATCATAGGTGTTTCTACATATGTTGGTGTTTGTCAGATTCTTTTGTAGGTATTGTGTTCCTTACTGGCATATAGTGTAGGTTTCATATCTCCTACACAATGCATTTATCTGTATTGATCACATATTTTCCATAGGGTCAATCCCATTAGTTTATGGAATTATACCTTCAAATTGCTTTAAATATGTCTTTCACGGATGGTAAGGCTTACCTCTTCATGGGTGTCCTAGTTAGTACCTTCCTATTCATTTTGGCACCCATGCTGCATTTTTTTTGTAGGCTCGAAAGCCTTGTTTTGTCCCACTATGACTTTGCATTGAATCCTCATGTCTTCTTCTCATAATTTTATAGCTAATTATCTGCGGGGATTTTTATAGTCCAAAAATTCCTTACCTATGCATACAAGACATTAGCCTTTCCACTTACATACTTTTCCAAAATACTGTTGAGGCTTCCTCTTAAAAAACGTTTTTTGGATAATGTACATGCCATGTTGTACTAGTATCCCACGTACACATGTGTATTACATGCTAGTTGGCTCGCGTACATATGCTAGTTGCACACTAGTTAGCCCGTGTTTACCTCCAAAAGTTGCAAAAAATATAAAATTGCAAGGAATTCGGCAAAGTTTACAAGCTATAAAGGGTTTCCTAACCATTTTACCCCTTGTATCCCATCCCCAAACCGAATAGCCATATTTTTATCATACAAAAAGAGGTCTTGGGGTGTCATTTGACAACACAAGCAAGAGAATAAGAAAACTCTGCCAAAATCCCTTCCCCTTCTTAGCCCAAGTTTTGCATCCCTTTCTAAGTTTTGGCCTCAGCATTCCCCTCCATCCCTTTCTCTTATACAACCATTTCTCCTTTCCCAAGTGATAATTTGGTTGTGAGAATCTAGAGTAGAATTGATGCACTTGGAGCCACAATAGAGGAGCCCGGATCTGGTTCGTGAAGCAATTGTTGATGAATGTTGTAATCTTTTTTATCTCAATATTGATAAAATAGTTCATTCTTGTACCAAAACATTATGTCTATATCCTTTTAATTATGTATATATTTGTGTCTATATATAAATCTTGGAAGTAATAATTAGAGATTGCATGCGTTGTAGCATTGTTTTCCTAAGCTTTTGCAGGTCATCTCTGGGAGGAGACCTGCAATCTAGGAGGCTGCAAGAAGCAAAATATGTCTACGCCAACTGTAAGGACTAAAGGTGCACCCATTGATCCTCTTCCCTCTCTCTCGTCATTTCATTTAGATAGTTTTGGAGTAACTTAAGGGTAGAATAGTCTTTTAAGAGAAGTCAGCACTCTGCATGTACCTAGACCCAATATAGGGGGATTTTCCTTGTACAGAATTGGTGACTCCATTGAGGAGTCTATCTAGGGTCTTAGTGGGAGATTTTGGTTTGATTCATTTTTGTTTCAGTTTATTTTTTAGTTTTCCAAGTTTACTGAGTCAGTTTCGGGTCTTTGGTCACCTTCCAGGTGCCTACCAGCCTTCTCGAGCTAGTAAGTTATCGAAGCCTTTTTTCTTTTTGAAAATTTATAGATGTGTATGTTCCATGTCCTTAGTATAGCCCGCCTACATACACGTTCTTCATATTATACATCCCGCGTACATACGCAGGCTGCTTGTGCACAACCCACGTCTCTCTGTTTTGAAAGGTTTATTTTTTTTAAAAAGGCTTTGTCTTTCCTGAAAAGAATCTTTGTGCTTTTGAGGCCTTCCTGAAATTTTCAGGGTCTATGGTAATGCTCTTTGGTTGGGTTAAAGATTCAGTTTAACTTGCTCTTTTTAAAGAACCCATGTTGTTTATTCTTTCTCTTTTGTTTGCTTTAGAGATTTAGAGTTGACTTATAAGCATTAGATCCTCCTGTGGATTCTAGTGAACCCCTTCATTCAAACAGTGGTTTAGGGTCTATGTGAGTCTTGGGTTTATTTTATTTTTATCATGTTTGTGTTTTGAAAAAAAAAAGATCTTTTACTTGTGTTTTTTCTTTTCTAATCATTTCAAAAAAATTCAAAATGGTTGCATTTAGTTTGGTAGTTGTAGCATAGGTTGTTTTTTACAAAAGAAAAGAGTTATTTATCAAAGTTCCTTTCTTGTTATTTCCCTAAAAGTTTAGGAATTTCCATTTACATTGTAAAACAAAAAACGCATTCTAGGAAAATTTTCACATTATAGGATCTTGGAATACTATTTTGAAAAGTTTGCATTTACAAAAATTTAAAATCTATCTCTTTCAATTTGAAGAATCTAGTTTACTTTTGCACGAATGCTCTAAAGTCTTTCTTCTCTTTTGTCTCTTGTAAACACCATAAGTTGCATGTCCATACCCTTTTGAGTAAGTCAAGCCAATTAAAATCAATGTTTAACACTTAAAATCAAATAGACTTTTCTTTGTAGGGTTCACCAAATAGTCTAGGCTCTAGGGCCTTCAAATAGGTGTGGAGAGGAAACTCTTCAAGGCCATCTAAACAAACATAAAGAGTCTATGATAGGGAGTGTAAGAGTCTAGTTTCGTAAGCGTCAACCAGGAACCCCCTCTAACACAGGGGCTAAACACAAGGTCGCACGAGGAAAGGTAGAGGAGATAACCCATCCAAAGTCATACCAAGCATAGTGGGGATAATATATTGAGGGTTTTTTTTAGGAATTACACTGGTCACATTTGACTACGGAGCCCCGTAGACCTCGAATCCATTCAAGATCCTAAGTTTTATTTCAAACCATTTTCCTTCGATACCCTTGAAAGGCTTTGTACTTTGTTATCCTGCTCATTACGATCATCTCGACTGTCGACTATACCTTCCTGGTGACTGAATGTGAGCTGGAAACATAGTTGCATGTTTTTAGGGACTTACACGGGTGAGGGTATACCGCGATACCCAGGGAATATGTCGGATCGTGCTTCGCAGAGCATACCCGGAGGGTGATTCCGTGTTCGAGTTACACTTGCATCGGTAAGTTTCTCTAGTGTCGATTGGCATAACTGTTCTGTATACCAATCAGTTGTTTGCTTGATTTTACGTTAGGAACTTTTTAGTGTGTGTTATGTATTTCTCTTTAGCTCAACCTTACAGTGTCAATTGATCATTTCACAAGGTGGAAGATCAATAGCTTCAACGTTCATGTATGATTTAGGGCCTGTCGCCAGTTACTTTGGATCCACCTCCACCACCATTGAGGTGTAGGCTAGATCGATAAATCTCATTCGAAGCTACGAGGCCACAAGAAATTTTTCCAGAGCCAGCTCCCAGAGAATACTCTCCTGCTTCGGAGGAATCCATTGCCTCTAACCTTGAATCTAAAGGCTTCAGGACAGCAAACCCTTTGATCATTGACTTATCGATGTCACTTGTAATTTACATAGTCCCTCCTGAGGTGACTTTACTTGAATGAAAGTTTGTTCGGTGACTGGCAATGGAATCAACTAGTGCCACTTCGTCAGGGAGTCCTCATACTCCTATATTGATTGCCACGGGAGGGGGTGTTGTACTTACTCCCCCACCTCCGCCTGCCAGGACTACGACTGTCTATATGCCCACTACTCCTCAGTTGTCTTCCAGACCATTTTCCTTCGGTACCCTTGAAAGGATTTGGACATTGTTATCCTGCTCATTACGATCAACCCAATTGTCGATTATACCTACATGGTGATTGACTGTGAGATGGAAATACAGTTTCTTGTTCTTAGGTCCTTACATGCTTGACTGCATGGGTATACTGCAGTACCTAGGGTAGATGTCGGATCACGCTTTGCAAAGTATACCCAAAGGGTGTTTCTGTGTTCGAATTACATTTTCACTGGTAAGTTCCTCTAGTGTCGACTGGCGTAACTGTTCTTCCTGCTAGTCAGTTGTTTGCTTAATTTCTCATTAGGAAATTTTTAGTGTGTGCTATTTTTTTGTGCTAGCTTGAATTTATAGTGTCAGTTGATCATTTCACAAGGTGGAAGATCAACATCTTATTCGTTCACATAGGCTTCAAGGCCTGTCACTGGTTACTTTAGAGCCACCTCCACCACCATTGAGTTGCAATCTAGATCAAGAGGAATCGTTTGAATCTATTGGGCCATAAAAAAATGTGCCTAAGCCAGCTCCTAGAGAAGACTTTTCTACACTGGAAGATTCCATTTTTTCTCACCTTTAAGATAAAGACTTCAGGCCTGCAAACCCTCTGATCACTGACTTATCAACGCTGCTTCTAATTTATATAGTCCCTCCTGAGTTGACTTCACCTAAACGCTAGCTTGTTTGGAAAGCGACCATGGAAGAAAATATTGATACTTCAATAGGGATTCCTCATACTCCTATCTCAGTTGTCGCAGGAGGGGTTGTTGTACCTCCTACCCCACCTCCTCCTATCAGTACTATGACTGTCCAGAAACCCACTACTATGGGAAGTGGAATAATCCCTTTGACAACCTTGACCATTGTTCCCTCTATCCAGAACACGTATGGCACTCCATTTTCATATGGGATGTCGGGTTTTGACTCCAGTTCGGTTCTAACCTACTCTACTCTACAGACCATTGGTCTGGAGGTAGGGATCTCTAATTATACCTTGAAAGGATCCACCATGGGCATCACTGCCCCATTCAATGCTATCCCTTATGGTGGGGGTCACATCCCTCCTCTGTCCCCTTCACTAGGAGGCACTTTCTAGCAGTCGATCGGTCTTAATACCAACTCTAGTTTGTTCAGTGGAGGGAGATTTGGACCTCAATCCTACATGACTCTAGTGGGATCTAAGCCTTTTTCTTTGTTCATTGCATTTGGAAATAATGATTTCTCATATTCTTCTTTCTCGGTTGGGGGAAACCTCGTCCTTGGTCAATAAAACCCATGAAAGGTTTCATTCCTTTGCAAGGAGCGATGACATGAGTTTACTCCTCACAAAGTCTTGGAAATCCTTGGCAAGGCTCATTTCCCTTGCAAGGGATTTCGATTGGGGGAAACCCATCCCATGCTTAGTGGAAACCCAGGCAATGTTCAGTACCTATGCAAGGAGAGTCGACTGGGGGCATCACCAACCAAGGTCCTTGGAATATTGTGCAGGGAGCGATCCCTGCACAGGGTATGTTATCCAACTATGGGAATCAGACGGTGATGCATAATCAAATGCAAGTCTCGTTTATTGGACAAGGCCACCATGGTCTCTACCAAAACCTTGGCCAACAGTTAAACTTTTCCTGGAAACCTGGTGCCATCCAAAATCCAGGCCCCTCTTTTCATGTGAATCTGCCACAACCAAGACTACCTTTTCTGGAAACTCTGCATTTTCCATATTTGTTGAGACTTTTGAATGAACCCATCTATCATGATCCTCTTTGGCCCCCCATGTCAACTAAGTTTCCCTGGGACATCCATAAGTTACAAGGAAAGCCTGGTGAAGATCCATGTGATCATGTCATGACTTTTCACTTATGGTTCTCATCCAAATCATTAAAGGATGATTTTGTTCAAGTGTGTTTGTTTCAATGAACTCCTATAGGGGGTGACACAAAATGGTATATCAAGCTCGATAGTTCAAAGTACGCTTACTTTTACAACCTGGATATGGTCTTCTTAAACCATTTCCAGTTATCGGTAAGATACGATGGAGGCACCGAGTTGTTGGCCAACTTCGGGCAAATGAAAGTTGACCATATCTCGGATCACATCCAAGAATGGCAACGACGAATAAGTTTGATCAAATTTAAGGTCCCTCTCGCATTTTTTCTCAAGTAGTTCCTAAATTATTTGGTACCTTGTGTATCCAAAGACGTCGCGATGTCCATAGTTTTTTTTGAAGAAGAGTTTATCATGAGAGCCCAACAACTAGAGTTTATTTACTCTCAGTCTGGTAGGATTTATGAGATCCTTCCCGACGCACCACGGTTGATGTTCGACAAGATCAAACAGAAGTCTCAGCCTCACACCGATGACATAGTAGGATTAACACAGATCAAGTGCACAGATCTGTTTTCTAATCAATTACAAAAGTTATCAATTCAACAGACTATGGCCAGCCAAACTCCTAGTTCAGTTGCCCCCATAACCCAAACGTTGGATGTACACAGTCTGCAATTGAAAAATCCCAAAGGTAACCAACAAAGCGAGGGAAAGAAGAAACCTAAAATTAAGAGGGGTGAGGGGGATAAGAAGGTTGAAAATAATTCTATCGAGGGAAAAAATGAAAAGAGAAAGGTGAAGTTTCCATGTAAGCTTTGCATATACGACCACTTGACTCACCCATTCCCTCAACTTGAGGAAGCCCAAAAGTTATTGGCACAGCAACAACCTGTCGTGTTGACCACCTATTTTCCACAAGGGAAAAAATTGTCTCAAGCTTCCTCATCCAGGAGTGTGCCTAGGGGAAATCAGTGAGCCCCCGCACCCAATATTAACAATGGGGCCACAAATATTGATATGATGAAAGCCGAAGTTAATATTCATATTAGGGCTCATACCTACGAAACACCAAAGTCTGTTGAGAAGGGAAAAGAAGCCTCCAACCCACTGGCTCCTCTTCAAATAGAGAATATGATGGGATAAATGATGACACACATCCCTAAGGGTGTGTTCAAAAAGGATTCTCACAACCCAAACGCAATGGCTTCTCAAAATTACTCCATCGTGGAGGATTTGGCACAAACTCCTTGTGCAATGTCCACTCTGGAAGTTCTCCATAGTTTCCCCTCATAGAGGAAAGCGTTGTTGTCTACCTTGGGAGCGACCAAGACCACTAACTCGGGAATGATTGTTTTTTACCCTACATACCATCAACCTTGTCTTCCTCACCATGTCTCTTTTCAAATAGTAGTGGTACTCGCCACGAAATCGTTGACATTAAACATTTTATGTATGGTGGTTGATGAGGGTGCCTCGACTTGCATGATGTCGTTTAATGTTGGAAGGCCATCGGTCAGCCTGATTTTTCTCTGTCACCCACATTGCTAACTGTGCTTGACGATTGATCTTTCAAAATACATGGCATAATTCCCTCCTTACCCATGAATTTGCAGGGAAAAACTATGTGTGTCGAAGTAGAAGTAGTCAATGTACCTCTCGACTACAATATTTTTTTAGGGAGAAGTTGGACCTATGCTATGACAATGGTCGTATCCACCATTTTTTGGGTCTTATGTTTTCCTCAATAAGGTCGGATTATAACCATTAATCAATTATCCTTTTCTCATCCTGACCCTTCATCAGGGGCATCCACGGTCCTAATGATTGACAACCCACAGCCAGGTACCGTTAACCTAGGTTTTGGATTGTTTTCGTCTTTGATGGGGACCTTTGATTTATTTCGGCTATCCCTGACTAGCCGAAGGCTGCAATTTTTTAAGTCACATATTTTAGAACAAGTTACTTTGACAACCCATGGATTTTACCTTCCCCATCGACTTCAATGGAATGGGTAGGGCACCTTGGAATGGCTATGCCCTTATCCACTACTAAGGTTGTGCACATTATAGTCCATAAATCCTCGACCAACCCTGGTCTGGCTTCCCCACAGGAGCTAGATCCCATTCTAGAGATTTTTGGCTCAATAATCTCTCTCCACTTACGTTCCCCTGGACTAAATCTTTCCCTTGGACGAGGTGATTTTAGAGGAAATGAATGGGCCAGACAGACCTTGGGATGATCTTCACCATAGATCTTATCTCTTACTTGAGCTGAAGAGAGTAGAGGTAGGAGAGTTCATTACGAATGTGAATGGAGATGCCCCTTGTCATGTTAACCCTATGGCCATGCACAGAATATATGTTGAGGGAAACATGGAAATTATAGATGAAATGGTTCCTATCGACATATCTAGAATCCATGGCATTGTGGAAATTGTCTTCCTCGAAGTGGATTGCTCTCCCGAAAAGATTCATATCTACACTGAATTGTTTAAATAATTTTGCAAAGTTTTTGCATGGTATTATGAGGAGATGCCAAGAATTGATCCACATATCATTGAACACGTGATCAAAACTCACCCTGATGTTAAGCATGTCCGGCAGAAGCTTCACCTGGTCAATCCTTGCACGGTAGAGGAAATAAAGGTTGAAGTAAAGAAACTCATCAAGGTTGGTTTAATATATCCTATACAATTGACGGAATGGGTATCGAAACCTGTTCCTATCAACAAGAAGCAAGGGGCAATCCGTGTATGTATGGACTTTCATGACCTGAACAAAGATTTCCTGAAAGATAATTTTCCAATCTCATTTATTGACCAGATCATCGATGAATGTGTTGGTTGTGAGGTATTTTCTTTCATGGACATTTTTTTCGGGTATAATCAAATTCAGATCAAGCCCGAGGACCCACATAAAACGACTTTTATTTAACCTTGGGGTACATTCACGTATAGAAAATTTCCTTTTGGCCTTAAGAATGCTAAAGCCACTTTTCAGCGGGCCATGTCGTTTTCTTTCCATGACCTCAAACACATATTCGAGGTGTATCTCGATGATTTGGCATCACGTTCTCATAACAGATCTGATCATCCCACCCATTTATGACTTATCTTTGAGAGGTGTCACGACTATCGAATTCCCCTAAATCCAAACAAGTGTAGTTTTTGTGTGACATCGAGATGCTTGTTAGGTTTTATCGTGTCAACTAGATCCCGCCCATTTATGACTTATCTTTGAGAGGTGTCGCTACTATCGGATTCGCCTAAATCCAAACAAGTGTATTTTTTGTGTGACATCGGGATGCTTGTTAGGTTTTATCATGTCAACTAGAGGGATCATGGTCGATCCTATGAAGGTTGAGGCAATAGTTCAATTGTATCCCCCATGCACAATCCCCTAGCTTTAAAGTCTATAGGGGAAAGCCAATTTTCTTCGACGTTTTGTTGCTAACTATGTCGAGATTACTAAAGGGTTCATGCTTCTCTTGAAAAAAGGGGTCCCATTCTATTGGGATGAAGCATCCCAGTGCTCTTTCGAAGAGTTGAAACATTCTTTGACATCTTCTCCTCTGCTAAGTCCTCTGGATTATGGAAAGGATTTCTTGTTGTATTTGGTTGCCACAGAGTCTACTATCGGCATGGTCTTGCTCCAAGAGGACGATGCGCTCGAAGAGCATGTTATATACTATCTCAGTTGAGGCCTGGTTGGACCAGAACTCAACTACACACATGTTGAGAAACTTTCTTTGGCAGTTGTTCATGTTGTCCAACGGCTCTGTCATTACATGTTACTTCGCAAGACCATCGTCATAGTTGTTGTCAACCCTTTTCAATATGTTTTAACATGACGGGTCATCGACAGGAAAATCAATCGATGGATAGTCATCCTGTAATAATTTGACTTGGATTTTGTTTTTGCAATATCTAAAAATTCCATGTTATTTGTTGAACTAATATAAGAACTTCCGATTGAAAGTGGTAATATTTTGTCTGAAGAGTCATCGATCAATGGAGATGTTTTTATTATTTCATCTTCATATCCTTGGTATGGAGATATACTTGTGTATATTAAGACTTTGAAGTACCCTTCTTCTAATTCTCATGATGAAGAAGGGAAAAATACACCATCAAGCACAGAACTATCTTATCCTCGATGATACTTTATATCATCAATTAGTGGAATGCATTATCCATCGATGTATCACTCACAAGGAGGCAGAACTTATTTTAAATGACTCTCATGTAGGAGCATGTGGTGATCACCTGTCTGGGTTGGAAACAACCCAAAAGATTCTTTGTGTTGGATACTTTTGGCCCTCGTTAATCAAAGATTGTGTAGAGGTGGTCAAGAATTTTCACCTGTGCCAGATATTCTCTCGAAAGATGCAGGCACACCCAACTCCCATGTTCCCAGTTATTGTTGTCGGTCCCTTCGCCAAGTGGGGGATTGATTTCATAACATGCCACCCAGTTTCATCTAGGGGGCATCACTATATCATCGTAGTATCAGAATACTTTACTAAGTGGGTTGAAGCTATGCCGACATTCAGCAATGATAGGGAAACGACAACCCTTTTCATTTTTAACCATAATGTAGCCAGGTTTGGTATTCGAAGGAGATTGTCAGAGATCATGGAAATCACTTCC
This sequence comes from Picea abies, assembly GCA_900067695.1. Lineage (NCBI taxonomy): Eukaryota > Viridiplantae > Streptophyta > Pinopsida > Pinales > Pinaceae > Picea > Picea abies. Next base: position 23,796 of record CBVK0101628288.1, read on the forward strand.
AGAACAAAATGATGTCTAAATTAACATCAAAACTAGGGTTTAAATAGGAAGATTTTTCACCTTAGTACCCACATGTGAATGGTCAGGTATAGGTTATTAATAAGTCTCTCAAGACTATTCTTTAGCGAATGATTAATTCGGCCAAGTCACATTGGAATTTGATGGTGTACTCGACACTTTGGGCTTATTGAACTTCAATCAAGATTGCTACTGGTTTTTCTCCTTTCCAACTCATTTATGGGTTGGAGGTGGTCTTTCCCATATAATTCCAAATCCCTTCTCTTAAGTTGGCAGTGGAACTACTGCCCGACACTACAC
>CBVK0101628293.1:0-18241 GCA_900067695.1 Picea abies
GATCATTGGTAGGTTAGAGAAAAATCAATGGCCAAGATCATCTTGAGTGAGAGATCGACAACCCAGATTCACATAGGTTTTTGTCAAAATTTCTAAGTGTTGAAGTTCGCCAAGAGAAATTGTCGACGAATGATGGTCGATTCGGCTAAATTGGAAAAGAGTTTGGTTCAACCAAAAGAAATATCTGATGGTCGATGTTCGATGATCGGGCGTCAAAAAAGTTGGACGAAGTTAGTAGATCAACGATTGAGATAATTTTTCAATGAGATATCAATGGTCTGAATTCATTCGAAGTTTAGTCGAAAATGTTTCTAAGTGTTGGAGTTGGAAAAAGGAAATCGTCAACAGCGAATGGTCGGGTCAGCCAAATTTGAAGAAATTTTTTCATTTGCCAATGGAAATCGTCAATGGTCGATGGGCTGATGGGTCCAAATGTCCTATCAAACAAGTAAGGGAGAATTCCATATGGCAGGTCCCAATTAGACCTACTCTCATTTGGTGTAGCGTTTCTGATGATTATATGGGCCTTGTTGCCACTCAAAATTAAAATAAGAAAAAGGGAAAAGACAATGGACTTCCCCACAAAGAGTTATAATTAATCCTAAGGCTACTCTAACTAAAATCAAACTAATCTAATCTAAATAATTCTAACCTATCCCAGGAGAAAAACTAAAAGAGTAAGTACAACAAGAGATAATATCATTAGAATCAGAAATAATTCATGTATTCAAATGATAAATGAAAACAACAATTCAACAAATAAACAAACAAATATTTGTACAATACATCCATAACATCATTTATGTACCTAGAAGAAAACACGTGACAACATGAGAAAACATAACAGACTGCAGAAATAGTTCATACAACATAATCTTATCTACTCAGCTAGAAGATAAATGCATAAAGAATAGTCTCATAAATGTTCATCAGATCCACAAACTTCCAAAATGCCTCTTTCTCTTTATTAACTTGGAAGTAATATTATTGTCTTTCATTAAAAATGTAAAAATTCTCCCATTACATCCAATGAGCTCTCTTTTATAAAACAAGAGAGAGACTCTTCAGTTCTCGTGACTGTTCATTTCATTTTCCCCCAATTTATTTTGTATTTTGAAAATTTAGAGGTGGGAGTTAAAAATAGAAGTTGGAGAGTCTCCTGGGAAGTTATTTTCACCCTTAGGCATCTTATTAATTACATTGATTAAAAATGTTATTGACTTTGCAAACATTTGTATATTTGCTTATTATGGTCGTGTTCTAAATTTCTTGAGTCATTCTAGGTGTTTCTTTCCTTGGCCTATTGAAATAAATAAATTTTGATTCTCATTCTCTATCTCATCTTTCCATTAGATATTTTTGGTCTGATTTTGTTACCCATAGCTTGAGATATGATTGTTTGAAGTTTGCATAGCCCATTCCTCAATCGAATTTGGGTTCCTTCTGTGTTTTTCATTTTCAGACCATTTACACTCAATAATTATCAAATATTGCAATCCCATATTGTTCTTATCCTTTCCATCTTTCCATCGATCCATCCTAGACCTGATTTCGTTTCTCGTAGCCCCAGATATGGCTTCTTGAAGTCTGCATAGTCATTTATGCCTTTGAATCTGTGGTCTGATGTTTTCTGTGTTTTCTGATTTCTTTTGTCACTTTTTCTGGCCTTGATACCTCTACCACTGCATTCCTCTATCATATATATTTCCAACTAGGTACCATGGATCCAATTTTGACACCTATAGTAAAATTTATGCGTGTTTAAAGATTGTCCCTTAGAAGTCATTGGTCAAGCCTGTGGGTAGATCTAGATCGTTGATCTTCAACCTATAAAAAAAAAAGGATTCCCACATGCATAATCAAGTTCAACATTTATCAAATTAAATTATTCATCCCCTATGGATAGTTTGAATAAGAACCTGGGTGGGCATAGGACCTGTGGCTTGCTGCATAATTTAAGCTAATTTTTCCTTTTCTAAAATTAGGAAAAAATTAAAAATAAAATAAAATAAACTGAAAATTTGATTTACATTATTTACAATTATTAACAAACTTTAAAAGAAATGATTATTCCTAATCCTATGTAAAAAAAATCAAAGAAAATTAAAATTAAACTAAACTAATTACCCCCCACTAATGAAAATTAAAAATTACCAAAGTTAAAATTAATAAAATAATAATAATTACCCTACCCCTGTATGGATTTGAACCTATTACCTCTAAGGAGGAAAGACATGTTTGTAACCATTAAGATCATTCATGTTGCTTATTCATCTTACCTACAAGAAACTAGTAATCCACGAAAAATTACAAATGAAAATAATAAAACAAATAAAATAAAATAAAAAGTGTTAAATAAAACACATGAATAAAAATAAAAAACAAAAAATAAAATATATTCAAAAAAAAATAACAAAACAAAATGAATAAATAAAAATAATAAAAAAATACAAAATAAAAATATAAAAATAAAAATAATATAATGTTCCCCCCCTCCCCACCTTATTAGACATAGTCCACATATATATTTACCATCTCTTCGTCATCGGGTAGGGAGTACTCAAACTCAAACCCTCACTTCACTCCATATCACTGAGGACGACGATTTCACTCTCTCCACATCGTTGACGACGACTATCTCACCTCCTTTACATTTTTGGTGATCATTTCAACTCAAGACTCTCAACAATCATCAGCTTATGTGTTGCACATATCTTCAAAAATAATGTTAAATAATATTTAAAATCCAGTACACATTATTCAAGGGATATTAAAATAATATTTTATATGTAATTTTACCCAGGTTTGTTCATCGAGGTGGGTGTATCGTCGTCAGGGAATGTAGGTAAGAGAGGCGGTAAAACTCAGTAAAATCCCAACGATGACATCGGGACTATGTTAGCTCACACTCCCGATGAGCTAGAAATAAAACATTAGACCAAGCCTCCCACTGCTCATACACGCTCTTCCACAAATATAATTATTAAATTAATGCTTTGAAATAATATTAAATGATATGTTGTACATGGGTCACAGTCGGGGTAAGGAGTTTGATTGGTCTCGTGAACTCTCTCGACGATCATCACTTCACTCAAGCTCATTCCTATGAAAAATAAAAATAATATTGTAATATGCAATTTTCCCATACAAAAAAATTATATCATATTGACATTTCAAAGCATTTGGGAGCAAAGTTTCAATAGTTAATATGATTTCCATGACAATCGGGAGGGGAAGAGGGAACTCCTAAAAAATAGGAAATCCTATAAAATAGGAAGGCCCCCCTAAAATTAAGGACATGTGTCATGATCATTGATTTTTCATGGGAAATGTTGTAAAGTACGTGTAGTGGCCAATGGGGATGGACTTGGGTTAATATGTTAGGTTTCTGGTGTGTGAGGGAGACATAAAAGTCTAAATCAAAACTAAATTAAAAAGAAAAAACGAAAAACTAAAAATTAAATTAAATTTGCATTGAAAAGATAAATAAATAAAAATGGAAAATGGATTTTTTTTCTTTTTTGAGTTTTTTAGTTTAGATATTAGAAAAGGATATACATGTTAAGTAGTCAAATGGTTAGTTTGTTTAATACAAATTAGTTTATCTCTATAAAAGAGAAATTTTCTCCCTGTAAAATATTTAAAGTGAATAAATTTTCCCTTAAGTGAAAGTAAATACTTGAATTAATATTAAGGGAGAACCATGGGCAATACCACGTGGTTTCGTAATACCATGGGAAAATAAAAAATAAATAAAAATAAAATAATGCATATATATATATATATATATATATATATATATATACAAAAATAAAGAAAAAATAAATTAAATTAAATTAAATTACAAGTTAGAAAATTAAGCCCAAATTACACAAGTGCAAGTTCCATGCCCCCTTAGGGTTCCACCAGTCAAGGTTTCGCACCTAGGGGCCTAAATAAAGGATAAGGTATGTAAGGTAGGATTTGAAAAACTAGGAACCATGGAGAGGAGTGGGAATACGGTGATCAAGGATGTAGTGATTCGACTGCGACAAAGGGAAAGTGATGGAGGCAAAGTATACGACACTTTATGTGACAATTTAACGTCACAAGTAGTGACAAGTACAAATGGTACATTGACTCTAACCATGCATACATCACAAGCTATTCCACTATATATGCACATCTCAGACAGCGGACATACTCAGATCGTGAGGAACGAAAATGATTAGGTGTAGGAAAAGTTATTTACATCATACCATCGTGCATGTGACAGATAGAGAACATGCATCAGGTGACAAAACAACAAGGAATCACCATCAAGAGTATGAGTGGGATTTTGGCTTTGGTTATGGAAAGAGATAAGACCAAAATGGACTCAATATAGATTATCTTGAAAAGTTTCAGGGACAAGCTTGTGGGAAAGGTAGATTTGATAGTCTTGGGGACTTTGGACCTCGAGGCATCTGCAAGCCAAGGTACTATGCTTCCATGTAAGAAGAATCCTAGAAAGAATCAATGTCAAGGTTGTGGACAACGATCAAGATATTTCCTCACATGCCTCTCAAGGATGGATTAGTCACCTGAATGAAGTTTTCTTGCAAACCTACTCCTGCAAAACAAAAGAATGATATCATCCATGAGACAAAAAGAAGACTTGCCAATACTATAAAAAGTGCATTCCCTACCTTTAATACAATTAAGAAGAGATTTTTAGGTTTATTCAGTGATAACATGGTGGTTATAGATACGTGTCATGAAAATACATGTGTCAAGTCTCAACTCAAAATAAGGATCGGTAATTAGGTGATTAAGATTCACATGTGATAATATAAAAGTTGAAGACATTAAACATAGCATGCTAGCAAGAGGATGCATAAAATTGAGTTAGAATTAATCATAAAATAATCAATAGGAAACTCATTCAAGACATGCAATAGAACACCAAACCATGTAGCAACATAAGATCATCAAGAACTTTGGAATCAACAAAAGTCTGAAGATCGGGCATTAATTCCATCATACAAATGTGAACGAAACATCGTAGATCAAGAAGCATCGTGAAAACATTTGAAATCATCAGATCAAAAGGAAAAACCAACACCCATCAAATATAATCATCAATCGAGATAAACCCCCCAACTCCCTCAAGGTAGGAAAAAAATAGCATTAGGCTCAAGTAGTAGAGGATTAGGAAATATGATTGAAATTTTAGTAGGGGTCCCTTTCCTTTCCCTTGTAAAAGGAAAAGTAAAGGGGGTTTGTTGCAACCACAACACGTCACTCGATTAAGCAAAGTGTTGAATTTCAACCAATATAATTTTTCGATGTCCAATGAGTCGATGGTCAGGAATTGACCGATTCAACTACGTGTTTGGATTGTCCAAGGGAAACGACCAATAATCAATGAAGGAAAGTGGGTGATGACATGTCATGCCACATCAATATCCATGTGTTGTTCCATGTCAACAACCATGTTTCGTGCCACATCAGAAAATTTAACACCCTTGGATGATGTATCATGCCACATCAACATCCACGTGCCATGCCATGTCATCCCAGAAGTGGTTGATGGTTGATGGTTGGGTCGACTGATTTAGCGATGTGTACAAGTGGTTACCAAGAAAAATGATCGATGGTGTATGGGTCGATGGTTGGGAATTGGATGAATTGATAAGGAGTTTTGTTTTCCAATGAAAATCATTGACGACCGATGACCGATGGTCAGGTCAGCCAGTTTAGCATTGTGTTGTGAATCGATTATCAAGGGAATGGGCCAATGGTTGATGCTCATGTCAGTAGGTTGGGAAAAGTGTTGTGCATGCCCAAAGAAGAACATCAATCATTGATGGCCAATAGATTCATATCAATGGATAATATCTCACCTGATTTTGGATCAACAACTCAAATTTAAAGGGTTGTTACAGAAGTAAAGCAACCAATTCTATATGAAATTTTCTGAATTTTTCATATTTTCAAAAGTCATTAACTTTCAGGGTGATTTTGAGGCCCTAAATGTCATTTTTAACCAATAAAAACCCATGAGAGAAGAGTGTACCAAGGTAAACTCTATCTATATAGCTAAAATAAAAGAACTCAGAGAGACCTATCCAATGAGCTATTACTAGTGCAAAAAAGAGCTTGTATGAGAAAGTTACAGCCAAAATAGTAAGGGTAAAATTTTGGCACAAATTACTTCCAAAGGGCATAACGCCTTGCTCAAAAGTCCATTTGGGGAACATGAGTAGTCTATTGAAATATTATGAACCATATAAAACATCCATAGAGTCATATTTGGAATCTAGGTATGTAAAAATGTGCAGGAAGAAAAAGAAGTCACATGTAGCATACATGGATAAATTAGGTAAAACAACCTAAACTTCGCCAAACCATAACTTTCAACTCGGAGCTCAGATTTGAGAAAATGAATAGTCAATGGAAAGGTATTGAGTAGTAGAAGACATATGTATACCCATAAGTTTGAATTAGAAAATAATTGTTTTCATAAATTAATAAAGATATTTATGTAGCATTAAATGAGTGGAAAATTGCAGCATGTGTATGTTGTAAATTTTCGCTCGGAACTCAAATCGAGGCATGGGTACAATCATTGGAAAAAAAATTTGAAGAGGAATGCATATAAGGAATCATATTTTGAATTAGTGCATTTTTTCCTTCATAAATTGGGATAAATAATAACATGTATTCTAATTGATGAAATGTTTTATGTTATGCATGTTCTAATAATAATTATTACATGCACATTTCTTGTAGATCTAAAGGTAGAGGAAAGAAACTTTGTCTCTTATATGAGGATTGGAGTTATGGAATATGTTCATGGATCTTACAATCATGAGGAAGAGATCATAGTTCTACATGTCAGCATGGTAAATGTTGAGATAAATTCAAATGGAAGAAGAGACAGGAAACATCATGTAACTATGAGAAGCATGCATAGGGAAGTGCATAGCTATAGAGAAAATAAGGAAAGGATTATGAAGGCTCAGGAAGAGATACTTCAAATTTTGAATATGTTGCATAAGAGAATTAACAAATAATATGGTACCAATCAAGCATCTAGTGGTAGACAAGTGACAACATATAGATCCCAAAGCAAAAGGGATGATCATGGGAATGACAGGCAGTCAAAAATCATGAGTAGGCACCATCATTATCCAAGGAAATCCACCATAATAACTCATGCAAGCTCATCGCCAGGGAGCAGACCAAGTGTGTCTCCTATTGGGAGGCAAGGGAGAATTCCTAATGAAAACATCTTGTAGGGTGAAATCTGGAAAATAAAGCCACCAACTTTGAATTATGAGCATAGGAAAGGAGAAGAGCATGATGCCTAGCTATTGGAAATGAAAATATATTTCTAGCTACATTACTACCCCTCCTGGGTAGAAGCTAGAATTGAAACCTACCACTTTCAAGGAAAGGAATCCATGTGGTGGGATCAACTTAAGAAAGTCAATCACCTTATGAGAAGAAGATCTCATGGAGGCATTTCAAAGGACATTTCCAAGAGAAATATTTTTCTAAGCATAATTATGAAAGAAATATGAAAGAATTATTTGAACTCAAGTTGGGAACCATGTCAATGGATGAATATAAGAAGAGGTTCCTTGAATTGTTGAAGTATTTAGACTTCATAAAGGATGAGAAGGTCAAAATCCAAAGGTTTCAAAGTGGGTTACCTTCTTTCTACAGTGATAAGATACAATATGATAACTCCAAAACTTTGAAGAATCCATAAGAAGAGAAAAAAATATTTATGAGCAGAGAAGAGGGATGCCAATATTCCAAAATGCTTGGAATGACAAGATGAAAGGGAAAAAGGATCAGAGGCAGAAAGGTTTTAAGCCACCATTTTGTCAAGAATAATTCCCAAGCAAATCAAGAAGGTCATTCAACCGAAAATGAGCATAAGACTATATATTCATTTGGGAAAAGGCAAAGGAAACAACCATTACAATGTTGGGGATGTGAGGGAAATCACTTATATAGGGACTACCCTCACAAAGGATAAAGAAAAAGGATTGTCCAAAACATTCAGGAGTCTAAAACAGTGGAATACATGGGATGAATAATGCCAAATATTTATGTATCCTTCGACAACAAGCAAGAAAAATATCAATCACCCATTATTGAAGTAGAAGGTAAGATTGATAACCAGCCCATAGAAATTTTGATTGATTTTGGAGCTAGCCATAGTTACATAAACTATAATATTGTTGAAATATTTTACTTGCAAAGAAGTAAGCATAAGAAATAATGGTTAGTTCAATTAGCCACATGAGCTAAGAGGAATATCAATGAGCTAGTTAAATATTGTCTGATAGACATGAATGAACTCAACACAAAGGTAGGTGTGAACATCATACCATTGGGTTCATATTATTTTCTAATTGGGATGGATTGGTTGGAAAAACACCATTTTATCCTAGATTGTTACAATAAGACAATTATATGTCTTGATTAAGAAGGGAAGTAAAGAAGGGTTCCAGGCATTACAAGAGTTGTAGTTCTTAGAGAGATTTTAGTTATGCAGTTGAAAAAGAGTTTCAGGAAGGGATAAGAGATTTTTGTATCCCATATGGAAGAGGCGGCCAAAGATAAAGTGGAAAGCATTGAAGACCATTCGGTATTGAGGGATTTTGAATATTGTTTTAGAGAAATCCCAAGACTTCCACTAAAAAGATTCATTGGTTTCTCTATTTATTTGGTGCCAAGAGATGCCCCAATGTCTAAGACGCCTTACAAAATTGGAACACAATAATTGAAAGAGTTGCATATGCATCTTGAAGAATTGTTAAGGAATGGGTATATCCACCCAAGTTTGTCACCTTGGGTAACCCTAATTACTTTTGTAAATAATAAAGATAGAACCTTAAGGTTGTGTATTGATTTCATGAAGCTTAATAAAGTCACCATAAATAACAAATATCATTTTCCAAGGATTGATGACTTATTTGATCAGGTGAGAGGTACAATAATATTTTCCAAGATTGAATTGAGATCAAGCTATCATCAATTGAGGATAAAGGAATAAAATATTAGCAAGACAACATTCAGGACAAGATATGGGAATTATGAATTCATGGTAGTACCATTTGGACTATCAAACACCCCAATTGTTTTCATGTGACTAATGAATGGAGTGTTCAAGGAGTACCTGGACAAGTTTGTAATTTTGTTCCTAGATGATATAATCATATACTCTAAGTCAGAAGAGGAACATGAGAAACATTTAAGAATGGTGTTGTAAGTTTTAAGAGAGCATAAATTGTATGGTAAGATAAGTAATTGCTTTTGTCAAAATACGATTGACTACTTGGGGCATATAATTTCAGCAAAAGGGATCATTCTTGATGTTGAGAACATAGAGGCCATTAGAGGATGGCCAGCACCAAGAAATATGATAGAGATCATATCATTCATGGGTCTTTCCAGTTATCACCAAATATTCATAAAAAGATTCTCAAAGATTGAAAGTCCAATCACTTATTTGCAAAAGAAGGGAGTGAAATTTGAATGGACTTACAAGTTTGAAGAAAGATTTCAACAATTGAAAGACATATTGACAAGTGTGCCAATATTGAAGATTGTAGATCCAAATTAATACTTTGTTGTGTGCATTGATGCGTGAAAGGAAGGGATTAGTGTATTTCTTGGTCAAAAGGATCATGTGGTATGCTATGAGTCTAGAAAATTAAAAGAGAATGAAAATAACTATGCCACCCATGATCTAGAGTTAGCAAAAATTGTATATGCATTAAAAATGTGGAGACATTACCTCATGGGGAGGAAATTTGAGCTAAGGATAGAACATTGTGGTCTGAAGAATTTTTTTGAAAAACCAACATTAAATGCTAGACAAACTAGATGGCTAGAATTTTTTAGTGAATATGAATTTGAAATTAAGCATGTAAAGGGAAAGGAAAATAAAGTGGTTGATGCACTTAGCAAGAGAGCTCATGAAGTGCATGTTGTATCCATTAGCATGTACAAGACTAATCTGAAAGATAAAATTGTTGCAGTATCAAATTCATATCAACAATATCTAAAAATAAAAGAAACATTACATCAAAGAAGTTTTTAGTAGAAAGTTAATTATTATGAGATAAAAGAAGATAAAATTCGCATGTATAAAGGAAAAGTATATGTACCAAATTCCAATGAACTAAAAAATGAAATGCTAAAGGAAATGCACAATGTGCCATATGTTGAACATCTAAGATATCAGAAGACAATTGCATATGTAAGAAGCCAATACGTTTGGCCATGAATGAAGAAAGAAGTGGATAATTACATAGCTAGATGTCTAGAGTGCCACAAAGTGAAGACAGAGCATAGGAATCTAGTTTGTTATTGCAACCATTACCCATTCCAGAATGGAAATAGGAAGTAGTTACGATTGATTTTTTTACTAATCTTCCCAGAACAATGAAGAAACATGATTGCATTATGGTAGTGGTGGATAAATTAACTAAGGCAGTGCATTTTATCCTAGTGAAGACAACACACAAGGAAACAACTATTGCATAAATATACATGAAAGAAGTTGCCAGGATACATGGAGTGCCTAAGGCAATAATTTTAGATAGAGATAAAAAGTTCACCTCCAATTTTTGGAAAGGTTTGTTCAAAGGCTTTGGAACAAATTTAAATCATGGTACAATGTATCATCCAGAGTCATATGGGAAAATAGAGAGGACTAACAGGATAATTGAGGACATGTTCAAAATGTATGTGATGGATGAACCATCAAATTGGGAAAATTGTATCCACTTAGTGGAATTTTATTACAACAATGGGTATTAGGCCTCATTGAAAATGAGTCTATTTGAAGCATTGTATGTCAAGAAGTGTAATACTCCAGTAATTTGGGATAGTCCAACAAATAGAGCAGTTGTTGGTATAGATTTGTAAAAGGAAATAATGGAAGAGTAGATGGAAATAATTAATCATAATTTAAAGGTTTTCTAGGACAGGAAGAAAAATTATTTCTATAAGAATAGAGTGTTTAGAGATTTTAAATTGGGAGAACATGTGTTTTTTAAAGTGAAGTCGAAAATAATTTCATTGAGATTAGGAAGTTGCCCGAAGTTGGAAGCAAGATATTGTGGACCTTTTGAAATATTAGAAAAGATAGGGCCAATTTCATACATGTTATAATTTCATGAATCCATGAGAGTGCATAATGTATTTCATGTGCTATTATTGAATAAATATGTGCCCAACCCTAACCACATAATTGATTGGAATGTGATCCAGGTGGAGCATGAAGGGGATTTTTTAGTGGAACCAATATGAATCCTGGACCAAAAATTCAAAGTGATCATGAATAAATACATAGGGTTTGTAAAGGTTCAATGGACCTACTACAGTCCTGAAGATGCTACATGGGAGCATGAAAAAAACATGTGGGAAGAATACCCATAATTGTTTTACAATTTTGAAGAAAACATAATGAAAAACTCCATTTTGAGTAGCTAAAATTCCATAACCATATCTCAAAGTCATAGCCAACTACGCTAAGGGCCCTCACAAAATAATGGCATGTTCCTTGGGTTAGCCCTGATAAATAAATGGTGCATTCCTTAGGTCAAGGGGTTGAGAGGAACAAGAGATTATGGTTGGAAATGTTGTTGGAGTTGTGAAATTGCATAATTTTATTTTTCTAAGTATTGTGATGTAAATTTGCATATATGTATATCAACATAGTGTGCACCAAGGACGATGCATAATTGTAGGGGAGGGGGAATGTAACATCCCCACTATAATCCTCAGTTTAATTAATGCTTATGTAGATATAATGTGTGGCTACGACCAAGCGATGTAATATGGGAATTGTATTTATGAATGTTAATAATAAAATGTGATGGCAGCAGCTAAAGGGACATGGACAGAGATGGGGGATGAATTAATACACAAGAGAGAGAAGGGTCTAAGAGAATGTCTTAGAGGGGGTCTAAGGGGGAATTACCCATATATATTAATGCAACCCATTTTCCTAAATTTTCTATTGGTATATGAACCTTCTAATTTCTAATTGAGTGTTCTCAAATCCAATCATTGAATACATGTAAGAGTGTGGGTGTGATAAGTCACATCCCATAGTTATTGGGCACATGGGGACTGAGTACAATCATATTGGGGAAGTGTCTGAGTCAAGAAAGGAAAGCCAAAGGGAGGAAATTCATATGGGTTGGGACAACAATTTTAGAAAGTCAATTTTTTGTGCAAGAGGAGCAAGTAGAGAGCAAGAAAGAGAGTTTGGAGCTGGAGCATCCATGGAGGGAGAATTCTAGAGCATGTTGGAGTGTATATGGATTGTTTGGAGCTGAATATTGAAGATCCAAGTTGTCAGTCCTGAAGAGTGGACTCATGTGTGAGTTTCACTATAACAACAAGTGTTTGTTGTTATTTTCTGGTATTTTTCCTGACAGCAAGTTTCCTTGAGTTCCTAGTTGAGAGATTACAGGTTACATGTTCCAGAGAGACCTTGATAAATAAATGGGACACCCGAGGGACTGAGATCAGTGAAGGGGTACATTCATTGGGTTGAGCAGGTCAAGAGGAAGAGAGATGGTGGAAAATCAGGATAGTTGTAGGAGAACCCGAGGGACTGAGATCAGTGAAGGGGTACATTCATTGGGTTGAGCAGGTCAAGAGGAAGAGAGATGGTGGAAAATCAGGATAGTTGTAAGAGAATGTCATTGGGTTGTGGGATTTCTAAGTTGTGAGTGGACAGTGAGAGACCCCCCTCTTTTTTGGATTACCAGCCTCATCTCGGGGGTGATTTTTTATTGAGATTTGGAACAAAGAGTCTATGGTTAGGTGGAACATTCATCCCAAGCAATTGGTTGCACAACTACTGTTAAAAGATAATTGTTTTATATTGTTACCATGTTAATTAATGTGTTTAAATATGTATGCATGAACTTTGTGTATGAGGAAGATTATATGTTGATGTGTTGATTTGCTTAGTTACATTTCATGTCTAATTTAGAATGTTGTAGATGCATGTAATTAATAATAATTTCATGTCTAATTTAGAATGTTGTAGATGCATGTAATTAATAATAATAGACAATAGTGAAATCTGTGTTGAGACCACAACAACCCCCCTTTGTTTTTTCTTTTACAAGTGAAAGGAAAGGACCCCCCTACTAAAATTTCAATCCTATTGTGTAATCCTCTACTGCTTGAGCCTAATGTTATTTATTTTCATACTTTGATAGAGTTGGGGGGTTTAATATTTATTGATGGTTATATTTGATGGGTGTAGATTAGTCCTTTCAATATGATGATTTCAAATGTCTCCATGATGTTTCTTGACCTATGATGTTTTGTTGAAATTTATATGATGGAATTGATGCTTTATCTTCAGACTTTTTATTGATTCCAAAGTGCTTGATGACCCTATGTGGCTGCAAGGTTTGGTTTTTTATTGCATGTATTGAATGATTTTACTATTGATTATTTTTTGATTGAATAATTTAAATTTTTCATCCTCTTGTTGGCATGATATGCTTAATATATTCAACTTTATATTTTCACATGTAGATCTTAATATTATGTTTTGAACTCTAAGTCTAAATTGCATAATTGTTTATCCTTTGATCCGGATTTAGGAGTGGAACGAATTGATTACTAGACTGAATACAATAAACATAGATATATGAAGAAAAATAAAGATATCCAGTGAACAGTATCTTCTATTGAATAAATGAAATAGGCTGAAACTGTAAAACTGCAAAACTGAAACACTTGCTCAAATGGTGGTACCTATCTCTGAGAAGAGATGTGAATGCTACGTCCATACATTTGAGCAGAATGATTACAATGAGGCTCTAGAGGCCTTTTTTATATTACTCATGAATGGTAAAAACCTAGACATCCAAAAACCTAACCCTAGGAGATGAAACATCAAAAGTTATGTGGGCCCTTATGGATAAGTTGGTACCTCAACTTCGCAGGGTCATAAATTTTTCATACGAACTATGTTTTAGACGTGTGATAGCCCGTTGGAAAGGTATTTTAGAGAACTACACATTATGTCATCAAACTCTGACTCTATCTACGGTTTTACTATGGTGAGCCAAAAAAAATTTGTTGGCCCTGGAAATACAACAAGATGTGTTGACATGAAAACATACAAAATAAGCCAGTTGGATTAGGTGGGAAGCCACCAATATCCACCTAGAATATGTGTAGGGATTCAAAGAACCCCACATGTGTAGAAACCACAATTACAAAGAAGTACACAAGAACATGTTAAACCAAAAATTGTCAAGAGGAGCCAGCTGGAATAGGTGGGTGGCCACCAATATTCACCTGGATCAGTCCTCCCCCCTTAGAAAGTAATGGTCTCCATTGTGTTGAGTTCCCCCATCAGATGAGAAAAATTCTGTTAAATTTCTCCCCAGGTGGGCCATTTTCCTTGGTGTAGGATTTGCCCTACCTTGATAACCCGATCAAGTTGGATCCTTTGTTGGTGAGTTCCCTTGACCTGTGTGTCCACTATATGATCAATGGATGCTTGTTCCATGAAGTCAAGGTTGAGATCTATTGGTGTCAGTTGTTCGACAATCTCTGAGGTGTCCAATAATTGTGGAAAATATGGTTGAAGGAGGTCCACATTGTACACTGGGTGCGATACAAGGAAGGGTGGAGTGTTGAGATCAAAAGCATTGCTACCCACAACCTTGGTGATAGTGTAAGGCCCATAGCGAAGTGGGTGGATCTTCTGATGGGGATCTGTAAGGCGCTCTTTATGAAAATGTAACCAGACCTTGTCTCCCACCTGAAACTGGTGTGGTACCTGGTGTTGATCATGGCACTACTTGTACTTAACATTATCTTTTTGCAAAACTTCATGGACCTGTTGGCGTATGTGTCGAATCCGCTCAATGAATCTGGTAGATTTGTTGGCCTCAGACTGAACATGGGAAGAATCCATCTATGTTGTTGCAAGAGGTAGTGAAACATCAATGGGACCAAAGGGTTGGAATCCCAACCCCACTTGAAAGGGCCTATGGCAGGTGGAGCTATGGAGAGCCCTGTTGTAGCTGTGCTGAACATAGGGAAGACTCTCATCCCATGTACACAAATTCTTAGAGTTATACATACGCAGGATGTGCATAATAATCCGATTGAAGACCTTTGTTTGGCCATCATTTTGAGGGTGGAAGGTAGGGGATTTAGTGATATTGGTGTCCAACATTGACTAGAGACTCGACCAAAATGTGTTGAGAACCTGTTGAATATGTTGCATGTGCTCCTTCCAAGTTCTGTTGAAGATGAGGATGTCATCCAAATATACCACCACAAAAGAGTTGGTGAAGGGCCTCAATACATCATCCATAAACCTCATAAAAGTGGTTGGTGCATTTTTTAAGCCAAAGGGCATGACCAACCATTCAAAGTGACCTTCTTTAGATTTGTTAAGCCAAAGGGCATGACCAACCATTCAAAGTGACCTTCTTTAGATTTGAAAGTTGTCTTCCATACATCAGTTGGTTCGATGGGAACCTGCTAGAATTTAGGTCAATCTTGTTGAAGAATTCCCCTCCCTTAAGTTGGTCAAGAAGGTCATAAATTACGGGAATTGGGTACCAGTTCCTCACTATGATTTTGTTTAATGCTCTGTAATCAATGCAAAGCCACTAGGTCCTGTCATTATTATGCACTAGTACAATTGGGCTTCTGCAAGGGGAGGAGCTAGGTATGATGTGCCCCTTTTGAAGCAGATCTTGGATCTTACACTTTATTTCTCCATTTTCCATCAACAAATGATGATAGACTGGTCCATTAGGTAGAGGTGCACTAGGGTTAGATCAATTGGATGCTTGACTTGGAAGTACGTCAGTACCCTGGTTGGTGAGGAGAATATGTCTCTGTGCTCTTCCATGATCCCGTCCACTTGCTTCTGCTACAAAGAGAGGCTCTGTGTAGAGGCCACAGATGTGGTAGTGATCTTTTTCTTACTGTGAGCATGGATCACAAAGAAGACAAACTTCCCAGTATGTGAAATGACCTTACTACATTGCTTAGTAAAGATTAAAGAAATAGCGGTAGGCGACGCTACCTCTGGTATCCTGTATAATTGTCTACCCAAATTAATAATAAGACTGCGGGGTCTAGACTCATACACAACATGTCACTTCCACAAATATGGTTTTCCTAAAAGAACATTTCTCGGGAGTAGGAAGAGGGGTGTATAAGCCTTGCTTCTTGATGGCTAGATTGGCAATGGAACAGGCAGTGCAAGATCTGATATAATTTTTTACGTCCTGTCGAAGTTTTGGCCAATAAAAATGTTTCTATAGAACAACCACAATTTTCTCCACGCAAAAATGTCCTTCCATCCGACTATAGTGGGATTCCAAAATCATCTTTGCACACTCTCTTTCAGGAACAAAAATATGGACCAAATGATATAACAGTCTGTCTTGAATGTGAAAATCGGTGACAGTCGCGCCTGTACCCAAGAGCTGATAGGTGGTGGTGAATTGTAGATCTTATTGATAAAGTTGGGGCCACTTAGATGCCTCATGTCCACAGGAATGGAGAACAATGGTGAGTGTGGCCATGGGAGATTGATTGAGGTAGTCAGTGACATGATTTGAGATCCTTGTCGTATACTTGATGTTGATATGGAACTATTGCAGGTAGTTGAACCACTTATGATGGCGATCGTTCTGCAATTTCCCCTGTGTCTGTATGAACTACATAGGCTTGTGATAAGTGTGGATGATCGTCTCCTTTCCCAAAATGTAATGTTTCCATTGACGACAGCCTTGTACAATGGAATACATTTCCTTTTCATAGGTGGAGTATTTTCGAACAATATCTGAGAGTGTCTCACTATGGTATGCCACCAGATGATTGTGCTGAGTGAAAATTGTGCCTACAAAATAGTCATATGCATCAGTCTCAATCTCGAACGATTGTTGCAGATCAGGCAAGGAGAGTACTGGAGCAGAGCACAAGAAATGCTTCAGATCATCTAATTCTTGTTGTTGTTCCTTCCCCCAAATGAACTTTTCCCTGCCACCACCCTTGGTCACTTGGCTGAGGGCCCATGCAATATGGGAGAATCCCAGCATGAACCGTCGGTAGAAGTTGGTTAGTCCCAAGAATCTCTGAAGCTCAGTTAGTGTGGTTGAGGATGGCCAGTCACTGATGACTTGGATCTTAAATGGATCAACATGTACCCCATGCTCATCAACAATGTAGCCCAAGTATTGGACCTTGTTCATGCCAAAGGAGCACTTTTCCAAGTTGGTATATATCTTTTGTTGTCATAGAGTGCTCAAAACTTGTTGAATATTATTCATGTGCTCCTCCCAAGTTTTTTTGAAGATGAGGATGTCATCCAAATATACCATCATAAAAGAGTTGGTGAAGGGTATCAATACATCATCCATAAACCTCATGAAAGTGGTTGGTGCATTTGTTAATCCAAAGGGCATGACCATCCATTCGAAGAGACCTTCTTTAGATTTAAGGGCATGACCATCCATTCGAAGAGACCTTCTTTAGATTTGAAAGTTGTCTTCCATACATCAATTGGTTCGATGGGAACCTGGTGGTATCCAAAATTTAGGTCAATCTTGTTGAAGAACTTGGCCCCCTTGAGTTGGTCAATAAGGTAATCAATCCTGGGAATTGGGTACCAGTTCCTGACGGTGATTTTTTTTAATGCTTTGTAATCAATGCAGAGTCACCAAGTCTCACCCTTCTTCTGCACTAGTACAATCGGGCTTCCACAAGGGAAGGAGTTAGGTCTGATGTGCCCCTTTTGAAAAATCTCTTAGATCTGGTGCCTAATTTAATCATTTTCCATTAGCGAGCAATGATAGACTGGTCCATGCGGCAAAGGTGCACCAAGGGTCAGGTCAATTGGATGCTTGAATTGGTAGTGCTTTGGTACCCTGGTGGGTGAGGATAATATGTCTCTATACTCTTCCAAGATCATGTCCACTTTATTTTGTTTTAAAGAGAGGCTCTGTGTAGAGGCCACAGATGTGGTGGAGACCTTATTCTTACTGTGATCATGGATCACAAAGAAGATGAACTTCCCAATTTGTGAAATTACCTTACTGCATTTCTTAACAAAGATTAAATAAATAGCAGTAGGTGGTGCTACCTCTGGTATTTTGTACAATCATCTACCCAAAGTAATAATAACACTACGGGGTCTAGATTCATACACAACATGACGCTTCCACAAATATGGTTTTCCTAA